>JAYJMJ010000488.1:1719346-1730446 GCA_036873875.1 Laminaria ephemera | reverse complement strand
GCCACCCCCGCCACCGCCACCACCACCACTGTCAACACCACCACCACCCCCCCCACCGCCACCACCACCACCGCCACCGCCGCGACCACCACCACCGCCGCCAATATCGCTCGTACCCGCAGACGTTATTTCGACCGTGAAAGGAGTCACACTTGCCCTGCCATCAGATGCTGACTGTGCTTCTGCTGCATGCATCGTCGACATGCCCCTTGGCGGCACGATTGTTGGTATTCGATTTGGCGTGCTTCCTGCCACGGCGGCGTTCGATCTTTCGGCCTGGCGGGACCGGGCAAGGAGAATGGAAGGAAAAAATCAGGGCTTTCCTCGGCACCGAATTTTGGGTCGGGACAGGATCCCCCGAGATTGAGGCATCCCGGGATTAATTTAAAAGGGACACGGTAAGCACGGCCGCGGCGGCGGGGCCGGGCAACGACAACCGAAGGAAACAGTGACACGAGGGAAGAACCGCGGGAATGTACATTTTTACCAATTGCCCCATTTTTTGTTTTCGATTGTTTCGCAATGTTCTGGCTTCTGACAGCTTTGGTAAGCTGGCCGGTTGGTGCTTCCAGCAGGAACCATCAGGCAAACATGAGTTCGTTCCATTTTAGGCAAGGTTATAGTCGATACGCTCTCATCGTCCGTGCGTGTGTGCGTGTGCGGGGGGGTGGGGGGGGGGCGCACGGGGTGGCGAAACACAAGAATATCAAGCTGTCGGGGCGCAAAACTAACGGCACAGGTGCGGCACACTCAACGTTCTGCTTGCCGTACGTAGCACGCCTCGAGCTCACCGCAAGACGGGGTTAAACAAAACCTTCGTTTCCCCCCCTGCAGCATCCCCTCACCTCTTCTCGGCGTCTTCGAAGCAGCGCCCACTTCAGCCGCGAAAACTCGAGCTCGATCTCCTCTTCACCTCTCGCCTGCGCGCTCTCCCGCCACGCCCCCCGTCGCCCCCCACCCCCACCCGCACCCAACTCCCCTCGAACGCCGGTATCATGCCTCCCTTCTCGAGAAGCTACCGCCGGCGCAGAGGATCCCTTTCCACGGCGATGGAGACCGCTCGAGCATATGTCGGTACCGCTACCCGACCCGGTCGCTATCTCTGACGAGAGTCGGACTCCCAAATCTGAGGGCTGCGAACCGAGTGGGGGCGCCGGAGCTGGTGCCGCTGCTGCACCCCTCGCTAAAAGGGTCGTTTCTCCCCGCGCCCTCTGTCTGCCGGGCGGAAGTTGCGGGAGCGGGAGCTGCGGTAGCGGCAGGCAACTGCTGTTCGGCGACGTTGTCTCGCCTCCGGTGCTTCCGCTGTTGATATTTCTGTTTTTATTGTTGTTGCTGTCTCCATTGCTGTTGCTGTCTCTGTTGCCGTTGCTGCCTCTTGTTCTGTTACTGTTTCTATTGCTGCTGCTGTTGCTGTACCTGGTGGTGTTGTTGCCCCCTGCAATCCCGCCAACGCTATCTTCTTCATCCTCTTCTCCTTTGCCGGGGGCGTTGCCGCGATCATCGATGGCCTTCCGACGGGCAAGAAAACGCGAAACACACTAAATGGAAGGAAATGGGCGAAGGAGGTGGGGGGGGTCGAACTTTGAACACGTATTCTCGAAAGGGCGGCGATTTTTCGGTGTCTGAGCAATATTGGCTGACATAGCACAAATCATGCGTTCCTTTGCACACACTGCAATGCTGGCTGGCATCGCACAAAGTATACGTTCCTTTCCACGTATTGGTATGCAGCCGGTGCACTGGTTTCATGATTTGCCACAAGGTGTACTCTATTACGCTGCATAACAATCTGCACATCTTTTCGAAGAGCCCACCTGCCGCCATTCAGTGGCCAACGCCGCGTGCTCCTGTCGAATGTGCGCGAGCTCGGCTTCCGGGTAGACACCGAGGTTGGACAGCCGCCGCAACTCCAGGGTTACCTCCTTTTCCGCTCGCAACACCTTTGGTGGTGCGACGTCAATTTAGTTACGTTTTGGGGAGGCATTTTCGTCAGTGCCGTACCCCTCGACTTTCCAGAGTTTTCCTCAATTTTTTGGGCATCAGCGAGAGGTGCTCCGACGCCTTTCGCTTCATTGGTGCAACAGGTGTGTGCAGTCATGCGCGGCAGTACACGCTGGCGCCGCGTTGCTACGGCAGTACGCGCTGGCGCCACGTTGCTGCGGCAGCACCGTTGTATCGGCGGCCGAGTTAAATTGACACACGACACATACGTAGAAGTGTGGTGATCTTAAGCCCCGATTTTTACCCATCCGCTGGAGGGGAAAAAAACAAGAAGAAAACGCCATGGCTGTCGAAACACTTACCAAGACGCAAGGACTCGTCGCCTTATTGCGTCCGCTTCATTGAACTTTATCCGGCTAACTAAACTGGCCTCTGATTTATCCCCCCTGCGGTGTCGCGCAACAGCGTTGCTGCCGCCAGCCGATACGACGGTTCATGCGCTGAGTCCTCATATAACACTTCTCTGAGTCTCTCTCTTATCTGCCACGCAAGTTCTCGTTTCGTCTCTATTCAGCAAATCTCCTCCGCGCGCTAACCTTTAACACTGTGTGTAAGCATACCTGCTTCGCCCAATGCATGTCCGTTGCCACCTTGCGATCAGCAGCTTCCGTTTCCTCCGGATCGGCCCACCTTGCCCAATCTGGTGTCTGGGGCAACACGCGCAGTCAAGGCGATGGGGTTTACTCGTAGCAAGGTCTGATGGATGTAACTGCATGGAATCTACGGAGACTGAGGCGGATCATCGGGCTTTTGTATTCGGGGAGTTCCTGATGTACTTCGGGTGTTAGATAATGGGGTCCCAGCGGCGAGCACACCCCTTAAAGGCTACGAAGGTTACATGCAGAATTTAGGGCGGAAAAGTGAAGAGGCGGGTCTGTGTTTGCTATTAAGAGGGCTATGAGTTGGTTGACCATAAATCGCCGACTAGTTCATAGTTGGCTAGACATTACAGTTGGTTGTGTGCGGAAAGTCGAGGAGTCCTGCGCTTTCGTATCTGACTGGTGCATTTGCGGCTCGCAACGTGCCTTTTTATCAAGCAAGACTTAAGTCAGTTGGTTGGCTTACCTCGCCCCCCAACAAATATCTACTGCACCCGTCAAGTTCAGCCAACTCACGTCCCCAGTGCTTGCTCGCATCGGCGGTCGAGGCCATCCCTTACGGGTCCAATCACACCTACAGAAGACACGACCCCACGAAAAACCCCTGAACACCAAATCCGCGGATGGCTGGATTATTTTTGCGTGCACACGCCAGCTGCATACGTTGACGGGCTGCGGCAAGAACGGACGGAAGTACCCCTGGCCTGCCTCGCGGTGCGACAAATGGTACGGTAGAGGTGCACCTAATTTTCTGAGGCTCTACACTTGGGGGATCGGTATGATTTCGCAGGTTCGAGCCCCCCCGAGTGCACACTCGTGCTCGTAGGGACTTTTTCTTGTGCAAAAAAAAAAAAGGACTTGCGGAAAGCGCGAGAGCGTGAGTTGGCAAACTTGGATGAAAAATCGACGAGCGTTGGGAATGCTGGACCCTCTGCGCGATAAAAAATGAAGGCACGTAGTACCGGGGGAGGGAAGGGACGACACCTGTGACCACGGCTTGTCCAGAAGCTGGAAAGTAAAAATGAGATTTGAAAAAAAAAAAATCTCACCCTAACTCTTAGTTTGGGAAAACATGAAAGTGCAACGCGATGAACAATCCCATGGCCTAGGCATGTAACGAATACCATTGTAAAACACAAATAGCATTCGAACTGTATTATTAGTAAGTAGTTCCTCAGTTGAGAGGAGCCCCATCAGTCAGAAACACTTTGATGGTTCGGCCAAAAAAGTGCTACAGCAGTCGTGGTTCCTCTATGGCGCCGGTATGTGCCAGCCGGAAATATCACCGCCATCGCAGCGATCGGATCTACTCCGCACAGTGCCACTACTGCAGGTTCCATCTGCGCCAAGCGATTTCACAGGCGCTATAGCGGGCAACCGGCCCTGCTCAGCTGGCGCTATAGAGAGACCCTGTACGCCTATGGTAGCACCCGTCGTGTACTGGTACCTTGATAGGCGCCCGGCCGGATCCATGTCGTTCCACCGCTCGGTGGACCTTTCCTCCGCCGTCGACTTCGTCGCCTGCCTTGCCGCTCGCCCGCCGCCCTCTTAAAAACCGCGGCGAAATGCGGGAGGGGACGATGGGAAGTATGGGTGGACTGTGTCAGATACTACGGTTGAACAGACTATCATATCTACATGTGTCGAATTTCATTGGCTCTGGTTGCACCGCATTTAGCTCGGGTTGCACTGCATTTGGCTCAGGCTGCACCGCATATATGTGTGCAACGTATCTTATTAAACTTTCACGAGTACAGGTTTTGGTTGGATATCGACTTCAGCTCTTCCGCACAGATCTACATTGTTTCGACAAACTGGGCTTACGAGGCGCTGCGTTACGCGACCGCGAGTGTTTTCGGACGCGTGTTCTGATCAATCGTTGCAGGGTGGTATGCTTCACGATTCGCGACCCTACCGTCCTAAAATACATCGTCGCGAGCGTGAAATACTACCCAGTATTTGCCAGGCAAAGAAGAAACAAGTATATCTTACGAGTCATCCCCGTCGCCGTGCAATCGAACATGCGAACTCACCCCAACCCCAACCTCAAAGTTATCCCCAATCCCAACCCTAACCCTAACCCCGACCATCTCGCGGAAAAAAAAAAAGGCAAACTTACCCCATCCGCCGCGTCTTCGCCTCCACCGCCGCCCTCTGACAGAACATGGCGATCGTAGTCCCGAGCTTGCCGTTCAGCAGCTCCGATAAGAGCGGCGACATGGACTGCAACGCGATCAGCTCCCCCTCGCCGCCGCCGCCACCACCGCTACCACTACCGCTACCTGCGGTCGAATCCACACCGGCAGCAGCGGTAGCGGCGCTAGTAGATGACCACGAAGGAGTGCTGGTGCCGGCTGTCGCGCGTCTCTTTCTCACGGACGAGCGCCGCTTTGGCCCTGATCCTGGCGGGAGAAAACGAAACGAGTCGCTCACACAGCCGGCCTATGCACCGGGGTGGTCGTAGGGCGGTGCGGGGGCGGTCGTAGGGCGGGGTGGAGGTGGTCGTATGGCGGTGCGGGGGCGGTGGTAAGGCGGTGCAGAGATGGCCGCAGGGCAGGGCGGGGGCGGTCGTAGGGAGGTGATGCCGCCAGGGGTTGTGGACAGCGGCCAACGTGCGTGGCGGGATAGGGCGAGGGGAAAGCGGTATGGGAGCGGGGACGTTAGCAGATAAAAATGGTTGGTTTCGTCTTTTGGGCGACGTTGTTGATCTGACCAAAGTAGGAAAGTGATGACCAGAGCATGACCAACAGGAGGAACAGATGAAAATTGGCGGGTTGAAAAACTTCAGCTTGTGAAAAGTCTCCGCGTTTGAAGAGCGAATCAACTCGATTTGAAGCTGGCGAAAACCAGGCGAATGCACGCGCGAGTTGGTGCTTCTGCGGTGTTTCAGCTCGACACGCAGGTTGGCGTGACACGAAATCGTTGCCTCTCGGCGCTGCTCGAATCACCTTCGCGGCCTTGCCGTCCAGAAAGTCCCTAACTTGCTCGTGCGCCGAGCAGAGCGACCTGACCGGCGTTGGGTGACGGGATCGAGGAAATAGAGAGGAAACAGAGAACGTCAGCGGCAAGGCACGCGTGAGCAAACGGCTGACGTCTTCTGCACAAGAATATCACTAAACACATGGCAAGCCAGCCGCAAGGTACGTATGATTAGACGGCTGACGACCGCTCCTGCAGAAGGAAATCATTTAAGAACAAGGTACGCGTCCCTCGGTCGTGGCACCCCTCAGTAAACACGAAACAATATCGAGGCCGCCGGCCGATGCCTCTAGATTTGAGCGCGCCCAATAAAAGTCGCTTGCTGGCGATTGTTCTTCTTGGTGGAAGCGCGCACGCGCTCATGTGCACGACGATCACGATACAACCCCCGCCCACCCCCGCACGGCAACTCGACAGCAATATCGTACAGACGATGTCACGGTGCGGTCGCAAGCGGTGGCAAGGTCATGCGCCTTCGGGTCGCAAACGACTGTGCAACGATTATCCCGACTGATTATACTCGCGCGCTGAACAAGAATCATGTTAGCACTGAGCTACAGTCAGCGCTGACTTCTAGCGCAGTGGCTATGGTGCATCTCTAACAAACCAAAAAAAAATAGTCCAGCAGACGCGGCTGGGAAGGGGCCCCGAGGGCACTCGCCAATTGCGCATGAAACGACACGGATCTGGGCGCCGCCGTCTCGACGAGGGTCGGCTCTCGCACCGAGGCAATGACGCCCCGCCGTATTCAGCCGCCGCATCACAATTTTCACCGGAGAGCACTAGGGCCGACCTTAGTTTAACGCCAGCGTCTGCAGTGTGCCCCTTACGCACAGGGTAAGTAAAGTTAGCAAGATTGCAAATATCTTGCTGCAGTTGTGATTCTCACGGCCGCACTGCTCCGACCATCTCCTAGTCAATACGATACGAACCAAGAAAAAAATGAAACGAAACACAACGAATGCATACAAAACGGATAAGGTCGAATCAGATAGGGGCTAGGGCCGAGATGGCTTTATCGTTGGCAAGAACAAACGGCGTCGCGTAAGGAACGTTGCACAGACGCGCAACCGTCCAACAACCAGATATTCAGTCAGCCACCCAACAGTCTCACCCGGCAGCGGCGTCGGCGAGACAGGCCCTCCACCCGCACACGCTCGGCGGCATCTCGCGTGCTCCTTGTAGCCCCCTCTTGTTTCCCATCACCACCACCTCATCGCACCCCCCACCCCCCCTCCCATTCCCACTTCCACTAGTCGTAGCCGGTGTAACCCTTCTACCGTGGCCGCCACTGTCCGTCGCATCGCACTGCGGTGACTCGGGGACGCTTCGTTCCACTTGCAGAATAAGCGCTGACGCGCTCGAAAGAGGGTCGCCCGCGACCATCACTCTACCACCGTAACCGGTACTATTGCCGTTAACGGTACTATTGCCGTCACCGGCAATACTGTTACCGTTACTTGTACTATTACCGTTGCCGATACCGGTAACGTTATCGTCGCCAGTGCCGCTAACTACTGCCGGCGGCGGCGGGGCAAGCACGGCAACGTACGCGTGGTGGTAGGGTGCCTGGAGCGAGGAGTAAATAGCCGTGTCCCCCCTTCCCCCGGTTACGGCCACGACGGCGCGTGGGGAGATTCCGCGGCGGGTCCCGATCGCCGTACCAGCGCTTCCTTGGTTTCGCCGCACACCGACCGAGGGTTCGCCCTTCAAAGCGTCGCCACCGCCGGCAACATCGGAAAAATAATCTGGGCTGTCGTTGCAGACTGAACCTTGTCGTTCTTTCTCCCTACCGGTCGTCCCCAACGCAGACCCCTCGGTGCTTGATACGGGGAGCATCGACGGACCGTCGGTAGCGTGGTCTCCCGAGCTCGGAGCATCCGGAAGCACGTCGACCGCCGATGGGGGCGTCGCGGCAACGCAAAGCCACCCCCTCTCTCCCTCCATGCCATCGTCGCCGCCGCTTTGTTCGGAGAGGCCTTCCGGCCTTCTTTCTACCGACGCCCCACCATCAGGCACCGCTCTCCACCCGCCGGGCCCGCTTTTGCTCCTCCGACGGTCACCGTTAACGTTACCGTCTTCCTTGTCATTGTCCACTCCAGCAGTTCGAGCGGCGAGAGCAGCGCAGCCTCGGGACAAGAAATGCGGCGGTGGCAGCGGTGGCGGCAGCACCAACAGTCCCGACGTACGTCGGTGAACTCCCACCCCTTCTCCTGCGGCGACCTCCCCCACGCTGACAGCTCCGACCGCGCGGGTGGTGACCAGATAGACTTGCAGCAGCTCGCGCACCGCTTGCGTCGGGAGGGTGTGCACCAGCGCTCCGAGCAAGGCCGGGGCTGCCCCCGAGGCCGCCCCCGAGGCAGGAGGGGGGAGGGCGCTTACGGTCACACTGGCGTCGGCTTCGACAGCGACTGACACGGGGCGCGTCCGACCACCCCCTTCCCGGTGTGCCGGCAACTGCTCTTTTCCCGAGCCTGAGTTGTCTTCCGCTTCCCACAGCCCGCGAGCAGTGCGCCGCCGCTCACGGGAGGACGCCCCCTTTCCGGTCATCGACAGCGACGCTCGCGACGTGGGAGACGCCAGAGGAACGTAGAGCCGACCGATGGGTGGGTTTTTGTCGGGAAATCCTTCGTGCAGAGCGAGGACGCGCGCGCGCGCCGCGGGGGGAAGCGCTTCCACGAACTCTCGACATTCTGTGGTCCCCAGGAGCTGTAGCACTCCGGCGGGGGCAAAGTGCAAGGGCGCGTTGGCTGGTGTCGCCGGAGTCCGAGTGCCGCCGCGCCAGTTGCCTGATTCTTCTGCTGGCGGTCTGCGCTGGCCGTGCGACTCTCGGGCCTCTGATGAAACGGCGGAACCCTGGCGGCTTCCCGGCGGCGATTCTGCGGCCCGTCTCCACTCTTCTGTGAGCTTTGGTTCTGCATCTCCGACCTCCGCGACAAGAACGTCTGGGATGGCATCGAGGGCTTCCGATAGACGCCGGTCCTTGGCCGCGTCATCATCGTTGGGACTCAAACGAGGGTGCCGTCGATGCGAGTCGGCGATCCTGCGTACCACCAAACCCGGCACCGCTTTTTCAACAGCGGGGGGGGCGTCCGCCAAGGCACCCCACGCGCGGCCCTTCCGCGCACCGCTGCCGCCCGACCCGGCTGCCCCCACACCTCCCGAGCTTTTCTCCGCTCTTTCCGCGTGGAGTCCCGCTTTGTCATCGCCGGGGGGTGCTTTCGCGCCGCCGAGGTACGCTTCAGCGAGCATCCCAGACACGCTTCTCGCAAAGACCATCGCGGCCGCCTCCTTTCTTCCATCAGCGTCGGTGGCGTTCTGCCTCCGCCACCGCCCCCTCGGGACCCCGTCAGTTCTACCCTCCACCTCCGCTCGGTTGTGACCGAACTCCGGCGTAGCGATGTCGGGCCCGATCCGTGTCGAAACGTCTCCTCCCGATCGCTCTCGCTGCTCATCGGCCGCGGCATCTTCCAGAGGGTCAGAGCTTATCGGATGAAGCCGCGACTTGCGTCGTTGGGCTCTGCACCCCGAGACCCCGCGCGACTTCTGTCGACGCGAAGCTTCCCACTCGGCTTCCTCCAGACAGTAGTACACTCGAGACCCTACGGGCGTTGCACCGAGCCACGCCAAGTCCAGGGCGAGGCGCTGTCGGCGGCTGCCACCGCGGGCAGCGGTCGACTCGACCCCCGCCCGCCTCCCCGGCCCGTCCCACGCATGCATGCCCCTGGTTGTCGGCCCTGCCTCTACATCGCCTTCTCGTCGGGATGCGTTGCTGTCAGCGTCGCCGCCACTGATATCGCCGCGGGAACGGTTATCTCCGCCGCCACCGCAATCGCCGCCGCTACTGCCACAACCCGTTTCACCGCTCCCGGCCCTCAATAGCCGGGCATCATCGGTTGCGCCGAAAGGGGGTTGGAGCGCCCACAGGAGGTGAGACGAGCTCAAGAGCAGCCCGGGCGCAGACCCCAAAACCGTGTAACGCTCGCCGCCATCGTCGTCGTCAACGCTGTCGTCGCTTCCCTTGCTAAGCAGCGCTGGAAGGGGTTCCTCACCCTCGCCCTCGCTCCGCGAGCCGTTGCCGCCGCGTCGGTCCCCTTTTCTGCCGCCCTTCCCGGCGACGCTGTGTCCGACGCTCAACATGGGCGATCTCCTCGATCCTGCAGCACCTCTCGGACGAGCAAGACTTCCTGTGCTGGCACTGCTACTGCCGCCACTGCTGCGTCTCCGGTGGACGGGGGCGGCGTCGTCACTGCGTGACAGCGCGGCGACCAAGTCGAGGTTTCTGCACAGCACGGCTTGTCGAAAGGCGTCGGCAACGCCAAGCCTCGAATTTTCGGCGACCACGGATACCGCGGAAGCGCCGCCGTTCCTGAGCAGCGCCTGTTCAACGCCGCCCGCGCCAGCCTGCCTCCGGCGGCTGCCGCGACGCCCACATCCAAAAATCCCCTTCGCCAACTTGGCACGTTGTTCTAAATCCCTCAAGCGAAGATCCTTGCCGTCGCCGCCGCCGCCATTGTTCGAGGCGGTGTCGTCACCGCTTTCGGTAACGCTACCGCTGCACGGACAGAGGGCCACGACGCGCAGAATGCGCGAGTCACTCAGACCGCAACGCGCGAGGAGAGGATCTAGAAGCGAAGCTACCGACCGCGCCGCAGCGGCATCGGCGGCGAGGGAGGAGGCAACGCCGGCGCGCCGCCCGTGGGAAGCGGGGGTTTGGTCGGGTCCGGCAGGATTTCCCATGTCGTACGCTTTGACGAGCCCGAGCGCGTCGTCTTCTAGCCGAGAGCAGAAGCGCGACCATCTGCGGAACGTTTGCGTTACAGGGTATTACACAAGCATCAGATCACGCTTATGTACGCTATCGGCACAAGATAGGGGGTATAATCGATCACACGGCGCTTGCTTTCAACACGAAAGTGCAGTTGCTCAAAACACTAGGGAGGAGATATACATACACGTCCATACTAGAGGAACTATTGCACGATATGGAAAGCCACAATACACTACTACTACTACTACTACTACTTCTACTTCTAAGGAACTATTGCTATGGAAAGCCGCAATACACTACTACTACTACTACTACTACTTCTACTTCTACTTCTACTTCTACTACTACTACTGCTACTACTACTACTACTACTACTACTACCACTACTACCACTACTACTGCTAACAATATATACTATCTGCTAACAATATATACTACCACGTCTACCACGGTCTTACTACGGTTGTATCGCGTGCGGAATACTCAGTTCTTACCTCAAGTCAAGAATCTTGCCGTGAAGAACGGAATCACAAGCCTCCGCCGACAACCTTCGACTCCTCGCTCCGCGCAACCTAGCTTTTTCGTACTCACCGATGCACTCGTGAAGGAGTTCTTGCAGGCGACGCGTCGCGTCCGCGCCTTGCAACAAGAGCCTTTGTGTGTCAGTCAGAAATAACGAGGCGAGAGGGGGGGGGGGTGTACTCATTTCATGCATAGCCGTAGTCATATGACCATTGACCTTCGCATCCC
>JAYJMJ010000488.1:1655196-1679961 GCA_036873875.1 Laminaria ephemera | reverse complement strand
AACAAAGCAGCAGACACCACCCAGCTGGCGTCAGAGAAGCACCCAAACTGGGATCCGAATGCACCTACTATAAGGTTAGGAGCATTGCTGCCTGATCTGTCCTCTACGTGTGGTGTCTACGACGGCCGTGTCCATACCCACATCATCTCCATGACCCCCAAGGATATCCGAAAAAGAAACAGAAAGGGCAAAGCAGGAGGAAAAATAAAAAGGGAATGCATGGCGTAGGATCCGCAGAAATGAAACGCCTTCATTCACACTGGAAGTCCTCTCAACTTGCACACCCCCTTCACGGGTACAGGTATCCCTTGAGGTGAAAACCACCTCATCATCGCATCATCAGCGGTACTTTTTTGCAGTAACAGTGGTAATAACCCAAGTGGTGTGCGATACTGGTATGCTTTGGGCTACCGGTAATATTTTGTCGAAAATTTGGGGTATACACGTATATCCCTGATTGGTTAGCCCCCGGCGGCGCGTTTAGCGCTCCTTCAGCGGGCCTCCCTCACCAGCCGAGGGGGTGCGATCGGTTGACCTACGCTTGGACTGGTCGCTTCGGACGCCGTTACTCCCTTCTCTCGACCAGTATACTGGTGCAACCAAGAATGTACTGATGATATGGTGATGCCATCCGGTTTACTGATGGCTAATGCACTCGGTAGAATAACAACTACCAGGTACTGATCAAGTCTGCCAATGCCTTATCCTAAGAAATATCCTGCTTTGCAGTGTATTTTTTTAGACTACGTATGTATGAAAACTGAATCCAAATTTTCAATTCTTCGAACTTTTAAGTGTAAATTCATACCCAGGTTCCAGGTGCCCTGTGCGCAAGATTTTTCTGTCTGACACTGTCTACGAGTAATTGCATTGTTGATAACTTTGAAAAAATAGGTATGTATGTACGGTATTGGTTTCACCTTGTACACAGCAGTGTGTGTGTTCTTCACAATAAAGCTGATGTTTTCACCTATCTACATCCAGCACAACCAGTGTCCGAGCCTATGCCTCCAAGAGAGACTAGCTCTGTGGTCACAAACTACAAGACAGAAATACACATTGCAAATACAGCAAGGTGATTTGGCCATGCAATGCCAGCCGCAATGAATACGACGGCGGAACATATGCACGCCAGCACACCAGAATATATTTTTTGCAAGGAAGAAAAAGAAGAATACGATATAGTATAGTAGAAGAAAAAACAAAAAGGAAAAAGAAAAAACGGTATATTCCGGGTGAACGGACTTTTACGCCGCTAGCAGTACACCTGCACGCCCACCATCTGAGGGAGTAGGACCCATCAGCTACTCGTACGAGAGACCATTTTTTTTAATAGATAAACTCCTCGTAGATTCAACTGAACAGAGCCGAAATTTGGCAACGACGGTCACGGTTGATGGCATGACAGCCTTGAACCAAGTCGCGTGGGAGTCGAGAAATCACAGCAGGGACGTACGTCCCCAAACTTGCCCATTCCATCGCAGACGGCATCCGGCAACACACCACGAGCACGCGCGATGAGAGCTTCCCGATGTTACTTCTTGGGCCTAGCCTTGATATCCCTTACCTATACTCGGGAATTGACTACAGGCCAGGGACTGAGAAGGCGCGCCCAAGACGACATACTCGACGCAGGCATTGGTGCGGTGCGTGGCATCTGCGATCCCCTTGTGAGCGAATGCACTTCAAACGACATGCACATCAAAAAGGAGCTCGCTGCTGCGCTCGGTTCGAAAGCCCAGGTCACCGGTGAGGCCCCCTTCTTCCGGGGAAGGCACGCGACGACCGCATGGCGCGTGTTCTGGTGCATCATACTTTTTCTACGGCCGACTGCCTTGCATAGAATTCCCCGACTTTTACAGTTCATTGACATACCGGTAGACTACTATTAATAGTAGTTTGTTTTGCTCATCGTGTCCCCCTACCTAGGGTATGCAAATAACAAATACCTGTTAACACTTAAAACGACCAATTTCACCGGCAGAGGTCGGATATGCAAAACAAACCGAAGCGCTGCTTCCGTGATTGAAGCGCTGTCATATCTCACAGGAACGAATGATTAAAGTGCATGACAGTTATATCTGTTGTTGTTGTTCTCACATTATTAACCCTCATGATCAAGTCCGTGGTCACAGGACAGGCTCCAGTCACTCTGGAGTGGAAGAATACCCCAGGAAAAAAATAAACAAACCAAAAGTGGTACACGCGTATATCATAGCTGAAGCTGCATTTTCGCTTGATTTAGAGTACACCCTTGTATGGTCCAGCTCCTATGGTCTGACGAACTAAGGCGGGCCATGCACGACAACTATTTGCACGCCCGCCCAATTATCTACGTACATATAATGTCTTGCCACATACGAAAATATACTTACGCGGGGTGTCAATTTGGTTTTTCGTCTTCCCTTGTGTCCCTTGACCCCCCCCCCCCCCCCCCCTCCTTCATTATACTTATACTTCCTTCACTCAGTTTCGATTCTTTAGTACGCGTGCGCTCGTATTCGTACGAGTAGCGCTGTCCGTGCTACGACCTTTCGGAAGATCACCACCAAGTAATTCGGCTTGCCACGAAAAACACTCGACAGAACCGGTTTACCGCCTTCCCCCCAAACCCGGTCTTTAGTCGAAATTCAACGCTTGTACGCCTTCGTACTGTGTGTGCCTCTCGGGGGATCGACCTCAACAACAGTCGCAGCTCGATACGTCGTGTACATATCACGAGTACTTAATATTAACAGCAGTCGCGAGCAATCGCGTGCAAGGCGTTTCCCCCAAAATGTAGTCATTGTTTGGAACTATCCCGGAGTTAAACCAGCAGCGCGGCCTCAAAGCTTGATTGAAACCGAAACAGAGATACTAACACATTATGTTGGCTTGTCACGGGGGGGTCTTCAAGTTGGTATACCGTGTGTGTTCTTAACATTAAACTGGTATTTACCACACCGATCGACATGCAGCACACCCGGTGTCCTTGCCGATGCCCCATCCTGCTGCTGTAGAGAGAGACAAGTTATGTCGTCACAAGTTTCGAACTGAGATATACATTGCAAATACAGACATCGAAAATAAAGTACGGGGGTACACTGCTGTACACCATCTAAACCACAGTGTGAAGTAAACGTAACATCAGAGTGCAATGCACCAATCAATGCACTCCCTTCTGGCGAGTCTACGTGTTTTCATTCTCGTACGGGCACATTTTCTTGCGTGTCGACATGTAGACATATTGTACTCTCTCGCGTAATATACACATATTTGCGTTTCTTGCTTCTATCGTAATGCATGAGCTTTCACATTTATTAATAGTCGTGGTTGAGTTTGGTTTTGTTCCGCCATATCCCCCCTGCTGGCGACTCTATAATACAGTGTGAGTGCGTGTGGAAGGATGGTATTTTTTTGCCGCGGAAAGCGATGAAAGTGACCTTGCTTTTTGTCAGTTCGAATCCGACTCCTCTACGAGAACAATACTGACGAGAATCATACCGTCTCATGATGATGCTGTGATGTACTACGAGGGCACGTTTCACGGGTCACAAGAGGCGTAGTTTGAAGCTTGACTGATCCATTAAAGTTTGATAGTTTTTTCTTGATCAAGTTATCATCATCATCATCATCATCATTCTCATGTCATTTGACTGCCAATTATCATATTATTTATAGCGCGGTTGGACTGCACAGCATGATTTTTCAGACTTTGAATGTTCGACTATCGGAATGTAGCGACGTTCCTCGGACCAGTCTCGCAGGTGGGAAGTCTCCAGTTTACTGCTGCGAAAAGAGATCGGTCGAGTACCGGGTATTTCCTATCCAAATTCCCAAGAAGTTGTTTTTCAAACTTTGAATTATCCAAAAGTATTCACGAGTATTCACGAGTATTCACGAGTATTCACGAGTATTCACGTTTAGAACTGTTAGAACTGCACCCTCCTTTTTGAGGACAACATCCTTGGAATCAGAGTGGGGTCATTTTATAGTGGGAAAAAGGTTGAGCACCGTAGAACAGTTTCAAAACCGCAGCATTCTTGGCCGTGGTGCGCGTGCAATGACCCGAGAAGAAAAGCTCTCCCGAACGTCTACATTGTAAGTGTCTAAATATGTGTATGGGTACTTGAAGCATTGTGAGTAAGCTATGAGTACCCGGCTCCAGCTAAGCTCCAGAGCAGCTGTATCTAACGGTCTAAAACAGGTCAAGTACCTACTGTTGAGCTAGATTACACATAGATGACGCGCTTGAAGATGTGATGCTTATCATCTGGGGGTTTAAAAAAACTATAATAAATATCTCGGTACAACAGGAATCGTGTGTATCACGGACATCCCCGTGGCTACAAGCTACTTATGGCAAACTGTTGCTGAAATTGACTCCTGTCATGCCATGAAACAGTTGTTATCGATATTATTACCATTCCGTATGCCACATCTCCTATCGTACCGTCCCCAACCAATACTTTTTTAGCGGTGGGCAACATCGAGCTCGCCGAGCCTTTGTGCGACAGCCTGGACCAGGTTCTGGACTCCACGCTGCTCCGGTTTGCGATCAGCTCCAGTGAGGTGAAAGACGCGCGCTGCGATATGAGTGCATCCTATTGTTCTTGCCCTCCCCGTTTTAGAAGGTCCAAACCGAACCCAAACTATGACTGCTAAACAAGACAAAAGTGTAACCTGATGAGCAACCTCGTGGCCTAGGCACACGACGAATGGGCGATGTTTTTACGTTCTATTACGGAGGTACATAGTAATTAGGAACCAAATATATTTAGTAAAAATAGGGGAATATATAGGTTTTTGTGTGTATCGTAGGTCCTGATTACTATGGTTACTATGGTCCCCCGTAATAGTGACACTGGATAAGTCCTTTGTTTAGGAGCCCCGTCGATCGGAAATGGTTTGGCCAACACATGGCACCTCTAGTGTAGCACGCATCGATACGGCTAGCTTGTTGTGGTGGGAAGGCGAATGGATGGAGCGCGTGCGTGCCTTCTAGGGGTAGCAATTTTTGTCACTGAGGGACTCCTCAGCCGAGGAGAACTACCTAACATTGTTGTTTGAATGTTATTGTGTGGTACTCTCTCATTCCTGGGTTATGGGATTCTTCATCGGGCCATACGTTATTTTGTTTTGTGAGGCATAGAGATCCTGAGGCGAAGAGTCTCGGCGTATTTAGATTCTCGCCTACCGCGTTACAGTGACCAACACACCGATCGAGAATGGGGTTGACTCTTGCCTGTACATGTTGCACGCGCACCGTAACCCCAGCACTACATATTTCACCACCCGTTTGCTGCACTTCTTCTTCTTCTTGTCGTACTCCATTTGCACAGACGGTGATCGCTGAGCGTGCGTACTATAATGTCATGCCAGGGGATCCTTCGACGGATGGCAAAGATCGAAAGGTAACCGCGTGGTGTTGGGAGATACAAGGGCTGTTTTCATTCCCGGTGCTCGCAATAGTTTGTTTTCGTCATTCTGCTCGATTCCTATAGCAATGTGATATTGACATTAACGGGGCAGGGGCATGCAAAACCCGATGGGTTTGGCCAGTATCCCAGGAACGCATCTACACTGCTTGCATGTAACCCCACGGCTCTGCTACAAGATGCTCTCGCGCTTTGAGAATTGTCCCTATCATGGTTCGTCCAATGTGACCTTCAATGCACCCGTTTGCATTATATCTACCTGCGCTGTCTCTGTCCGTGGTCCTTTGACGCCAATTAATAGGTCTGGATTGGAGACGTCATCGATCCTGCGCGGCCTGCTGGTTCCACCGCCAGAACTATCAGCTTATCATGGACCGAGCCGTGTGAAGCGGGGGTACGTCCTCATTGCCTCCGTTTTTCGCCGCTGACATGCGCACCGCAACCCAATAACTGTGCACACTGTTTCAGAGAGTAGCCACTACCAGTTGTCACTACCAGTAGTCACTACCAGTAGTCACTACCAGTAGTCACTATTAACACCAGTGGTCACTATTAATACCAGCAGTCACTACCAGCAGTCACTACCAGTAGTCACTACCAGTAGTCACTACCAGTAGTCACTACCAGTAGTCACTACCAGTAGTCACTGCCAGTAGTCACTACCAGTAGTAGTCACTGCCAGTAGTCACTACCAGTAGTCACTACCAGTAGTCACTATTAATACCAGTACTTGTAGTCACTACCAGTGCTACGTTACGGGTAGCAGTTTCGAGACAAAATATGTGTGGCTGACGGGGATCCATACCTGATGAACCACCTAATGTCGTTGGAATGCAATTTGGTTTTACAACAGCATTTGGTATATACGCAGGCTATGAGATTATTCATCGGGTTGTACGTTCATTTGTTCTCAAGTTCACTTTTTGGGTTGGGTATGGAGCCCCTCAAGTGAAAAACATCAGAAAGTCGTTGATGCACCTCTATCGTAACGCGCATGAGGAATGCAGTGCTTCCGTACGTGTACTGAAGACGATTGACCACGTGGATAGCATCCGTTCAAATAGGGACGCCCGGAGGATAATCCTTCTTAGCTACAGGCTCGCCGCCACTAGCTCCTTCATGCCACTACAGTAGTTGTCTCATCGTTCGTCCTGTTCGCATGAACGCACCACCGCCACCTTTTCGCCTGTGTCTTGTCTATTCCCCACCCTCATGTGCAGAGTCTTTTTCTGAAGATGGTAACACGCCAGGACGACGGGTCGACAGATGTGTTAACCTCCATGGCTTGCGACGCCGGCACCAGCACGGAAGTCTGCTTGGTTGAGGTAACACGTTCGAGGTTAGAATGGAGTACTTATTGTTGTTCGAAGAGGTAACAGCAGAATACCAGGGCAAACTCCAGGCAGGCGCGTGGCGCGTTGTTAAAACGCGCTTCATGAGCTTACTGTACGAGTTCGAGAAATTGCAAATAAATGTGTTAGCTCATGTATCCGCACACACGGCCCAGGGCAATTTGACGATTACTTGATGCTAAATGTTCGTCAGGACACGCTCGAATGGCGTGAGGGGTACGGGGACTTCAATGCAAGTACGGAGCATACCGGTAACAACAAACACTCAGATTCACCCGCCCCCTCTTCCAACCCAATTCTGCACAGACTAACGTTGTCTTCAAGGGGACGGCCGACCCGAGGAAAAGAAAAGGAAACTCGGGCACGTCAAGGCGCTCGCTGAAGGTGGGCGTTCATGATCCCCGTCGCACACGAAATTGCACTACGAGAGTACATTCAATATAGTTTGAACTGTATGGCGATTTATGAAGAGGTACTCACACTGGTCTGTATGGGCGAAGCCAACGTTAACGTGGTTTGCGGACAGGTGTGAACATTGTATACCGGCAGGGTGCTTACCTACTGTAAGTAGAGCTTGGGGGCATTATAACTGAAATGTCTGCGCCACAATCCGGGGCTTTGACCTCGGTCTCTGGGATGACGACGCCGCGTCCATCCTAACCCTACAACTTATCCTGCTGCTGTTTCTGCGGCGGTTCGCCTACCGCATATACGTTTTGGTGCTCGGGCATGCATCTGCTTATTGGCCAGGACAAAGAGGAGGCGGACTCGGAACCAAGCATTCGCAAGCTCCAAACCAAAACCGAGGTTCGTTTAATTCGCAGGCGTCACATCGCCGACATCCCATTGCATCCACACCCCTCGTTCTGTGAGTTGGAAACTCCGAATTGAGTCGTTCCCAACAGTAGCACGACCTGGGTTACGTATTTTTTAGTACACACGTAGCATGGAACGGGCGCTACATCCCACCCACCGATGCCGACGCAGCACCGACTCCGATACCGAGTCGTACGGGGTGACAACACGATCAACACCCGCAGCACGCTACGGAAGGGGTGCACGCAATGTCTGCAGACGCTTGCTACGATAGAGGTAGCCCTTTTTGGATTTTTTTGTTTTCTGAATGACGGCGCTCCTTAAACCAAAAATCGTCGGAATGTCGCTCATTTTTTTTCAATCTGATTTTGTTGTATACCTAAGCCTTGGGTTTGTTCACTGGGTTACACTTTCAATTTACTCAAAAATCATCTTTTGGGGGTGAGGTTTAGAGCTCCTCAAGTGAGGAGCCTCAGAAAAAAACTGGTGCACCTCTATCCTTCCGGTGGACGGCAGTTTGTTTGTGAGGCCTCCCAGTTGAGGAGCGACACACGCTACGACAGAGATAGCACTTGTTAGCGTTTTTGGTTCCTACGACAGAGATAACGGGGATCCTTAACCCCCAAAATCGTCTGTGGATGTCATTCTTGTTTTGCATTCTGATTTTGTTTTGTACACCTAAAAGCCATGGGTTTGTTCGTCGGGTTGCACTTTCAGTTTTACACAAAATCAGTATGCGGGTGAATGAAGTACAGAGCTCCTCAAGTGAAGAGACTCAGGAAAAAAAGCTGGTGCACCTCTCTCGTAGCATGAGTCGAAGCGCTATATATATCTCACCCAATATTCGTTTTTGATAAAAAAACAAAAAACAAGTGCACCCCGATAACTGACAACCCCATGGCCGACGTAAAGTTTGAACTCCTCAAGTAATACCAGTATTCAATAACCCCAAGCGGCACTTCATTGATATCGACTAATTCCTCGTTCGAGGAGCGCCGTCGGTGGGAAATCCAGTGGAGTTCTCGAAGGTATGCTACACCCCCGTCGTGGCACAGCCCACCCGTGCTCTTCTGTGCCCGTGCATGTCTTATCTGCATATCATCGATGAGTCTCCCCCATGCTAACCTCATCCGCTTCTGGCCTCGGAAATCTTTTTCGCTACGCCACCTCAAGATCGACGTCCTGGTTTTCTACACCCCCGAGGCCATGGCCAGCGTGTTCGTCACTTCATCATCAGAGATGGAAACCTTAATCAAGTTTTATTTTGCCGAAGCGAACCTAGGCAACGACAACTCGGAGATCCTGCTGGAGCACAACGTTGTCCACGTGATGGAGGTGAGCGGTTTGAAACCAAGCTAACGGCAGGGGGGGGGGGGGCGGTACCCCCATTTTCATGACCGAGAGTAGGCCACTCAAGAATGGGCCTAGAAATATGTTGCTGGCGCAGGGAAACAAACAGCTCCATGGTGTGGTACCTACCAGGAACCTAAACCCACGAAAGCGGTAGCTAGACACTACAGTACGTGTCGCCATGAGTCTTTGAAAAACTAAACAACCCCCTAAAAGCGCCCTCTCCCTTACCACAGCCTTAATGAATTTAATGAAGTGTGGAAATACAAATTGTGTGTTTGTAATGTGAATGCTCCACAGTGCCCGTCAAACTCCATTACGCATATTGAATTATTGATGCCCGATGCCCGGAGCAGAATGTGTGCTCTCGGTTGTTGCAGAATATGCAGCACGGAAAACTGATAACGCGCTGGTGAAGGAAACTCCACCAGCGTAGAGACGTTGTTGACGTGCTCCATCGGGTAGAGTGACGGGGACGACGTCCACGTGATGAGGCTTCCCACAGTATGACTGAATCCCATAGCCCGGAAACTGTGCAATCCATCACCTCTAAGCTGTTGCCACTGGGTGCTGAGGACGCGTGCTACAACTGGGTAGCACGAACATTTCCTGAGACTCCTCACTTGAGGATTGCCCTACCTCACCCGAACACTTGCAGACTTTCAGAAGAACGCACGAAAGTGCAACCCGACGAACATTAAATAACGAACAACACTGTCAAACATAAATATTACGGAGGACCATAGTAATCAGGACCCACGATATACACAAAAACCTACATATCCCACTGTTTTTACACACCATATTTGGTCCTCACTACTATGTTCCCCTGTAATAGTACAATAACTTATTAATAGTAGCTCTTTAGTTCAGGAACCCCTATCGCATGAGGCATCTTATTTCGATTCCCGTCCTCCGCGTGCGTGCCGCTCACACAGCTACCTTACACGCAGGAAACCGGAAGCGACGACGCGCTGACCACCATGACACACAGCGCCGCGGTGTCACTCGTTCGTAACTCGTTCGGAGCAGACCTGGTGCATCTGGTCGGCAGCTTCGAAGACACTTGTGGCCTCGCGTAAGTTCAATCCATTGTACGTGTAGTCGCCCCCCAAACACGACACCCCTAAAAAGCATGTTGTACGTACCGAACCTACCAGTATGCCGGTAATCCAGGCTCTCCACCAGGCCGCTGTCGATGAAATAGCTCGACACATGGTACTGGCCACGCCAGGCATGAGCCTATCACGATATTTGCTTGCCTCGGTGTTCTTGGTTCGATAATAGGTTTGCGGCGTTATCACAGTTTTTGTAACCCAAGCGTCGCCGCCAGCAATCAAGCCATGTAAACCGGTATTTCGCACTTGCTGCCTCGTTTTGCGTCTGGTGAAAATGGTTTGTTTGGGCACGAGCTGAAGTCACCTGCAGTACCGCTGAGTTCATATTGACCGAAACTTACATACGCGTGGAACGCACCATACCCAACCGCCCTATATGAGTATCGTTGCGGGTGCAACTGAAATACTGCTGCTTGCGGCAAACCAGAGACAAGTACCAGCCTCACACTTTCTTTCCATTATTCCCCTTTTCCATGGTGCTTCGCAGGACCTTTTTCGACGATCACAGTTTCAGCGGGTTTGGCCTCACTAGTGCTGATTGCATGGACGACCTCACCATTGGACACGAGATTGGACATGTAAGAATCACGTGTGTTACGGTAGGACTAATTAATACCTAGGTTGTGTGAGGCTCCTCATTTCAGGAGCTTTATGCTGCACGCAGAGATTGGCTCTGGGAAAAACGGCATGCTTATCTCGATACCCAATCCCATGGCCTTACTGTAGATACACGACGACATGCGTTTTTTGGAACCTAAATGGGGTCCCAACAATATTGAGTAGTTCCACAGTCGAGGACCACGGTCGATCAGCAGCAGGTTTGCCGAATGCTACTGCGTCCATCGCAGCACACGTCAAACTTCCCCTTAAGGCGCTGTTGCAACGAAAACCCCGGTAGGCATTATCTATCGCGTGGGACGTAGAACGTGTGCGGGGTCAGAGCTCCCATAGAACTAAAAAGTTCCTTGTATCCACACCCACGTGGAAACTCACACACGAAGACGATTGTTTTTTAAACTGCCGAAATATTTTGTGCCTTGGACGGTTCCTGCCCTCGGCCCGTGCCGCATTCCTCACAGAACCTGGGCTGCGACCACGACAGGGATACCGTGGAGGACGAATTCGAAGATCACGCTTATGCTTACGGAAAGCGGTACTGCACTGGAACCGACCCGTAAGTCATCATACGAAGGGATGGTATCACACGCTTTCGTCCAGATTTGAAGTTGATGTTCTACCCGAAGGTATGCATGCCTGAGATACTCCACCCGCTGCTGTACTCCGAGGATTTTCGTATCCCTTTAGAATATAAACCTCTGCCTCCGTAAGAGTCAGCGTACGACCAAGGCTAGGGTGGGAGAGGTAACCCCATTTTTACTACCGAGCTCAGGCCACTAGCGCCAACGGCCCTGTAGCCCACGAAAAAATGAGAGCGCAGCTAATCCCATGCCCGAACGGTCGCCACATCCAAATGGATAGGGTAGACACTCGCGCAAAAGGCCGTGGGCCGGTGAAATGTGAGACCCCCAAAGGGACTTAAAGGACTACTATAGCCTTCGTCGCACCCGGTTTCGAATCACGAGTCGACATCAATATCAGATGTGTTGCTCGTTATTCCAACAAGTATTTACCCACCAAGGGGTTCGACGTCAACGACCCCCCCCCCCCGGTATGAGAAATATAGGAGCGCGGTCAGCACACCGAACAACGCAAGCTCGTTTAAAAATCCATCGTACGGGGTCGCGCAGACTACTCATCGATACAAATACATCAAGTGTTTTCATGTCAGCGACACACTCAATATTTGCAACCCTGACTGTGTCGTTGATGTATGTCTTCTTTCAGGTACGTGACGATCATGTCGTACACCGACGACTGCAATGGAGGATACGTCAACTACTACTCCAACCCAGACGTTATCTACCTGGACAAGCCTACCGGCACAGACACCGAGGACTGCGCGCGGAGGATCAGAGATACTATGGTGAGACGTCGAGACAGGCCGCCCCCGCATGTCTCAGTTTCGACGAAAGCTTGTGCAATCCAATCTTTGGTCGGAGAGCCTACCATCGATACTCCGATGGTATATGGCGTGTTTTATTTACCTATTGATTGGGTCTATGGCTTGGGTATGCCATGGGACGAGGCAGTTAGCTGAACAAGTACAGGCGATCAAACCACCCTGCACCGTTCTATGTGCGTCTGCGCCCGTCGAAACACTTGGTTGTGCACTCACAGGACACCGTTGCAGCGTACAGGGACACCGGCGGCGGTGGGTGTGTTTCTACGGAGGGCGCATGCACCAGCACTTCCGATTGCTGCGACAGCACTTGCATCGACGGCGCTTGTGGTAAGCCCTTTATCTTGCCTCCTCCCATAATTGAAGGTATTCCTTGCTGACGTCCAGTGTGGGGTTGAAGGTGGGCCTTACCGCCTTTTTGCGAGGGGCTCACCCCCAGATTTCGTGGCGAAAAGCCGCTTTTCTTCAAACACGAACAATCCGTCTAGGAAGCTAAACTGATGAAATACCTTTTCACGCCTTACCGACTGTAACGAAACAACGCGCGACGCCATTGTTATAGTAGCGATCAGTCATTTGCCGTTATACAACCACCGCAGATACCCCTCAGATCAAAGCCCGCTTCTTTTCCCTACAGTCCGTCGGTTCTTGCTACGTTTTGCATCTCTCAGGGTCGTGCATTTATGGGCTGTATCGTGGGGACGGCGGATGCGACAAAGGTACGTTTTTCACGCCTCTTTCGGGTTTCCCTGTGACGATGACACCTATGAAGTAGGAAATACCTGGTTCGCTTGCGAGAGTCACGAGGATCTTCAAACTTTCGCCAAACCTTAATCGAAGATCGCGAAGTTAGCACCGTCTTCCCCTCTGCCGTAGGATATTGCCGTAGGATCTTCAACGCCAAATGGTTTTTGGCTTGACCCGTGCTGCGATAGAGGTAGCACGTTTTGGGATTTTTGTTTCTGAATGACGGAGCTCCTTAGCCCCAAATCGTCGGAATGTCGTTCTTGTTTTTCGATCTGATTGTTTTGTATTCGTAGGCCACGGGTTTATTCATCGGGTTGCACTTTCGTTTTACTCAAAATTAGTTTACGGGAGAGGTTTAGAGCTCTTCAAGTTGAGGAGCCTCAGAAAAAAACTGGTGCGCCTCTATCGTAGATTGTTTTTGGCTTCACCTGCCTTTTCTGTGCCGGGCTCATAATACTCGAGACCAGGGCTATGGTACGGGGGGTAGCCCCATTTTCTCTATCGAGGTGAGGTCACTTGCGCGAACGGCCATGTCCCTCGCTCCAAAATGGACTGAGTATTGTTTGGTTGACGCAGAGTGGCAAACCATTCCATGGCGATGCATATCGCGAAGAAACCGACGCGCATATAGGTAGCCACTCGCGCGAATGGCTCTTGGGTCGCCGAAGAAAAAGGCCCTGGAAAGTGACTTAAAGGACTACCATATAGTCTTGGTCTCGAGTGGGGAATAAGCGGTTGTATCTGAATCAAATCCACGATGTGATTTTTCGATACCGTTTCATGTGAGGCCTGCGAAGGCAATTCTGTATAAAAACCATGCTATCCCGTACCACTTGCTGTAGGCTCCGAGTTCGATGGTTTCCGCTTGCCAAGGCGCTTGCTACGTTAAAGTTACAAGTGACAAGCGCCACGATAGAGGTAGCACTATTTGTCTGAAACGTTTTCTGAACGACGGGGCTCCTTAGCCCAAATCCGTCGAAATTCCATTCTCTTTTTTTTTTGGAAATGTGTTTCGTTGTAAACCTAGGTTACGGGATTGTTCATCGGGGAGTACTTTTAATTTTTTCTCCTAATCTGTTTTTGGATGAGGTTATAGAGCTCCTCAAACAAGTGAGGAGCCTCACAAAAAAAAAGGTTGCACCTCTATCGTACTATTAGCAGCATGTGTTTTTTTGTGACAAGTGCTGCGATAGAGGTACCACTATTTGGCTGAAACGTTTTCTGAATGACGCATGCCACGATAATAGAGGTAGCACTTTTCGTCTTTTTTTGCTTCTGAATGACGGGGCTCCTTAACCAAAAATCGTCGGAATGTCGTTCTTTTTTTTTTTTCAATCTGAATTTTTAGATACTCAAGCCATGGGTTTGTTGATCGGGTTGCACTTTCAGTCTACTCCAAATCAGTTTTTGTGGGTGAGATTTCGAGCTCCTCAAGTGAAGAAGGAGCCTCAGAAAAAAAATGGTGCACCTCTATCGTGACGCGTGTCGAATGACGGGGCTCCTTAACCCAAAATCGCCGGAATTTCGTTCTTTTTCCCCGCATGATTTTCGTTGTTTTACCTAAGGCCGTGGGATTGTTTTATCGGGAAGCAACTTTTATTTTTGCCCAAATGAGTTTTTTGGGAGATGTATATAGAGCTCCTCAAGTGAGGAAGGAGCCTCAGAAAAAAAATGGTGCACCTCTATCGTAGCAGTGTACTGAGGCTCCTCATTTGAGGAGCTTCAAACCTCACCGAAAAAAACTTAGTTTGAGAAACTGTAAGTGCGAAGCCCATGGCCGAACCCATGGCCTAGGAACACAAAATGTTCACATTTGCAAAACAAGAATGGCATTCCGACGATTTTGGGTTAAGGAGCTCCGTCATTGTCATTCAGAAACAAAAAAGCAAGCCGAAAAGTGCTAATTCTATCGTAGCACGCGTCCCAAGGAATGCTCGATGGTCGGCTTCGCTTTTTCCAACGCACACCTAGAAGAACTGATTTGCGCTGTGACGTTTCGTGATTTAGGGATCAATACCTTGGAGTGTGGGTGGGACGACGGCGATTGCTGTGAATGCTCTTCCATAGCAACTTCGACATCTTCCGACGACTACTTCGGCTTCAACTGTCTCGACCCTGACCCGCAATGCCTCGGTGAGTTGGACTCCTCTGGATGTTTTAGAATTTTCGGGTTGCCTATAGAAACAGGCCGCTCGGGCGATGATTGCTGGCTAGAACGCACGAGTCGCATACATTGGCTAGCTTTATCACCCGGAAAAAGGGGTGAAAGACGTAGGCGTGAAGAGAAGGACATGTGCGTTGGAGTTTGAAATTTTGTCGGACGCATCTATCAGACGACGAGGGATCGTGCAACCTGCCATTTGCTTAGGGACCTGATATTAAGGAATGCCCAATATTTCGCCGACGCCGAGAACGTATGGTGTTTGTTCAGTAACGCTCAATACCCCAAAGGCGAAATTATCATGTATACAACTCACGGGTGGGGTAAAAAGGCGCTAATACGTCCGACTATCTTGGGTTCGCGGAACAAGGTTTGACCCGGTGTTTAGCTTCACCGTTTTTGTTTTGGAGTGTAGTCGATCAACTACTAGGTATACCACAGTCAGTGCCGACTTTGGGTTTGTGGGTATGTTGCACTAGTAGTTTCCATGGTGGCTTCGTGAAACGTGTCATTCCGCTCCACGAGATTCCAACGCAATCGATTGACAATGCGGTGGCAATGTCCATCGCTTTCAGCTCTGCAGGGGGACGTTTGTTCACCAACCGGAGGAGATCGAGTTGTCGTACGCTGAATGTAGTATATTGCCTTATCCGACTCGAATTGCGTAGGACATGGCCACATTTTTACCGTATTTCGACAAAGACACCATGCGTCGTAGGGAAAGTAGAACGTTCCAATTCCGAGATCGTCCAATCTTTTGATAGTAACAGCTCAGTCGGTAATATACATATTCTTACGGCATCTGCCGAACGTTAGTACCAACCCGGACAAGCCAAGCACGAGTACCTTAATTTCAACTGCCACCGCGGATAGCGTGCGGCATTCCGCAACTCGAGCTTAAGCGAAGGAGGTGAATGCCCGATGCGCGACACTCGCACCCACATCCTCCTCAGTCACGTCCACGCTGTGGCGCCAACTAACTGCACAATCAAACATCAATATCGCATCGTGATAGTATGATAGTATCCTATTCCAACACCCCAGAAAACTTTCCATTTACTTGTTTCGAAGCAGAGGACCCATGCCACAATAGAGGTAGAGCCCACTTTAACTGAGGCTCTTCACTTGAGGAGCTCTTTTGCTCACCCAAAAACTGATTTTGATAAATAATGGAAATTTAACCCGTCGAACAATCCCACGGCCAACGAAAAACAATTGCAAAACATAAAACGGGATTTCGACGATATTGGGTCTTTCCCTAGTTAAGGAGCCCCGTAGCCGGATATATTTTGGCTCAAATATGCTACCCTCGATCGTAGCACGTGTGAGAGGATGTGATGGCGCTCTCCTGAGATAGTATATATTTACAGAGTAGATGCCGGTATCCGCTGTCGTTACTTCTGTGCCTTTTGACGATCGGACTTGAACTACTGTAATCCAGGAGCTCCTACCCCTTTCCGCCGCCACTGTGTCGAATCGTTCCAGACGATTGTGCCGGCACCTTGGACTACATCAACGACAATTGGTGCGATGACGGTAAGCTTCGTGACTAACCCAGTGTGCCTCTGGTTTTTCGGAAGGCGTTCTTCCATCACCTCGGATGATGCGCTTGATGAAAAACACACTCAACTCATAAGGCTAGAGCTCCGTGACCTAGACCAACCTTCGTTTATAATTTGTGATGTTTATGATTACGCCAGGCTCGGCTATTGGGCGAGACTTAGGAAGAGTGTCAATTCAAACAAGAAGCATGTTCATGTTGTTTGCGTGCTGTTTCTCACATCCCGCACGGCTTCGAACAAAACTGCGTCGCACCATACTCATCCATATGACCATGTCACATTGTTTTTTGCTGTATGGGATCCGAGACGCTTTGAGCACACCACCATGAGCAGTTGCGCCGATTTTCACCACCAACGTTTGGAACAAACCCCCTTTTGGTACAATAATGCGATAAAAATATACCATGCATGTGATGTTCCCCGTTCCATCCCTTGCCGCTCCACAGAAAACAACAACGAGGACTGCAGGTGGGATGGTGGAGATTGTTGCGAATTTTCTTGCGAGGCGGATCATTCAGAAGAATGCAATCCCGAAGGCGGCGAGTACAACTGCCTAGAAGGTGAATCATATCACGGTACATCTTAAGACATTTACAGTGGGAATCGCGTGTCGGCCAGCGTCTCTCGATAACATATCTGGCCTAAAATAATGAACACGACACGTATGTGTAGAATTGGCCTCAAAATATTGAAACACGAGATGTGTACCTGGTGTGTCGGTTGCCTACAATGGTTTGTGCGGCATCACGTGCATTGTGCGAATTATCCTCGCTGTGGTTGTTGACGAAGAGGGAGTTTATAGCGACGAGGTGTTCGATGACATGGTTGAGATGGTTAACAAGCGGTATCCAACGCTTCGGTTGTATGTCATATAGGAGACGAGCGACCGTGCTTTGAAATCGATGAGGCCTAGACCACAATATAGCGGCCACAGCACAAGCAACAATAGTAGCAACAACCATACCCGAGGGGTCGGAACCGTACGAGTAGTAGAATAGAGTGGGACAATGTCAACATGGAACGGAACATGTCCATGGAAATATGAAACGGTCGAAGCTGGAGGGCCAACATCGTCAGGTTAGCGAAAGAAGTACTGGCAGGCACAGTATTAGTAGGTGGTGAGACAATTACGACAAGAAGAAGGCACGACGGCAAATGCTTTGCTGGGATTAACGGAGGTGGCTATCAGCGTCTAGGCATTTGGCCGCCAGCAGCTGTTGTTACTGTTTTCGAGCGTCTACTGTAAAACAGAAATATGTATTTACCGGACGGCAATCGGAATACGGGTGTCAGAAAAGCATAGGGGTGTTGTACCAGGTTTGGAGTTGATACCACTGTATGAAACTCTCTTGAAACCTTACTTGAGACACACAACACACCTACGGCGATTTCCACGCGTGAATGGTATGCTTGACAACAGCACCATGCCTTGTTCTTATCAAACGTTGCCGGCGGGTATATTCCTCGTAAGGAGCGAGGATCAAGATTTCTCTCCACCTTAATTTACTCGAGTTGTCACGACAAGACAGTCGAATTGACCGTGTCTCGGTGTCGTGAGTAAGTGCGGGTGTAGCGCATACAATCATGACTCCAACCTTGAACCAATTTTGGCTGAGAAGGAGACAGTTCCCGATCTGCCTCCACGGCACCTAGTTTGGCTCTACAACACTCCCATCTCCCATATCCTCGAAGTACAACTGTAGTTCATGGGCCGTCTGATGAACGTTACAACTCTCAAGAACGCCGCTATTGTTGAGATACGAACATCGAATCATGCTGCGACGAATGACACACATGCGTCCAACACTGCTACAGTATACTTTTTTTTTCAGGGGGAATGGGTCGTCTGATCGCGCTTTATGGGTTGACCATTCTATTTTGGACGTTTCTGACAAGGCCAAAATTGTCCCTGGACAAGGCCAAAATTGTCCCTGGACCTCAACTAGAAACAGGTTTGGCGACTGCGTTCCAATGGCGCTGCCGTGGTGGGCGATATAGAGAGCTTTCTCTCGAACGATGTCGAATCACTATTCGCACTGAAATGTGTCTCCATCAGTATAGAGGTGCACAACCGGCCACCTTGCAACTAACACTACCATGCCGGCTGCCGCACGAGACGTCGGGTTTGTTCTGATACGCACGCAACCCTGCTCGGCTGCTGTTTGTGCCCCCCTACGCAGTCTGCGACCCTGACACCAGCGTCTGCCCCGACGGCACCATCTGCTGTCCCGATAAACAAGTTTGCGAAGAGCCCTTGGAAGGCACCGATCCCTCTGCCTGTGGTAAGAGCGTCTTAGATTTGTACGATAGCTGAATGTACCCTGTCAACTGCACATGCAACCTGTGAGCGTTTTGATGAAGATCCTTGCATGTCACTCGCGTTGGTTTGGGGCTTCTTTTTCAGCAGCCTCAACAATTCAGGAGGCACGGGCCGTGATGATCTCGCCGTGTGACAACCAGTAACACTCTGGTGTAAACCGGAGGTCTACCGCACGGTCACTCGTTTTTTTGCTCGGTGCATGTCAATGGCGGTAAATTCCGAAGACCAGATGCACTGTTTGTCCTGCCGCTGCTGACTGCCCAGCATGGCCTAGACCAGTTTTCGGTATAAAAACGATTTTCAAATAGCGAAAAACAATTGTTCTGGCCGTTGCCCTGCTACTGTCATCTCGGTCAGGCGACCCGCACATGACCGGGTTCCTCGGTCAGAAGTTCGATTTCACCGGCGACGACGGCCAGTGGTACTGCTTGATTTCAGATCTCCCTCACTTGCACATGAACATGGTAAGAACCTGAGTGTACCTCAAACATCAAGCTTACTGAAGACTGGAGAAGCCTTACGAAACATAATGACATCGCCATGGACAATACATCATATATACAAAGTTTTGCATTTGTTTCAATACTAACTTTTCTCAAGTTAGTTTGTGGTTTGGGATTAAAAATCTGAAATACCAAGTTTCTGAACTCAACCAACCATTAACATGATCCACAACCACCTTTCATACGTACTGTTGTTCGATCGGTTGGTACTAGGGTCGTTTCTCGTGTCGGTATGCACGCTGTACGGCTTCGTTTGTGCTTTTAACTATTCACCGATACATCCGTCGATTGGGTTAGTCCGTTTTCCCATCAGCGCGTGACGAAACGAAAGCACCCTCCTAGCCTTTTGTGCTATTACGAGCTTTGCGCTGAGCGTCATGCTTTGTTTACCCACCCCTGTATATTTTTCACGTTTTGTTCACGCAGCGCGTGACAAGCCCGCTACCGGAAGTTCCCATCATCACGTACATCACGGGACTCGCCGTAATGACCACAGACGAACATGGCGTGGGCCACAGTATCGTCATCACGGTCAAGAACCCGCACAGTTTGGACAGCTCCTGCCCAGGAGGAGGAGTGTTCCCTTGCCTCGCGGACGGGGCACTTAGCGTAATCCTCGATGGGGATGAAACTCTATTCGCTCCTGGCTCCGTCGTCCTGGGCGAAAATGTGGTGGTCTCGGCTGTGAACCTTCCGGGCCCTTGCCGCACTTTCGGATTTGAGGAGTACTGGGAGCGCATGAAGCTGGAAGCCGCACTTCACGGCCGCCGTCTGCAGAGCAAGCAGCAGAGTATGGGCGAGTGGATTCTTGGGGTAAGTGAGAGGGTTGCAAATCGGCATCTGCCTGAGAGGATGGGTCGTAGTTGGGGTCTATCCTGACGAACGGAATAAATAACAGGAATCGTGACAAACAGTCACGATTCGCGACCTGTTTTGAGATGCCACGGTTAAAGCCTAGTCCACATTTTTTGTCACGACTCGTGACTTTCGTTCTGTTCGGTAAGAACGACCCTTGAAGACCGTCATGTTGTGGGTGTACAAATCTGGGGGACATATCCAATACCAAACAGTTTCAAGATATATCCACTACGTCATGCACGGCTACTATTAATATACTCTTGAAACACTTCTGGCTACCTTCAGGACCCTACGGCCACCAACAGGGCGGAATGCATCGAGTACGTTCTGCGTGCCGAGGCGGAAGCCGGCGGTTTGTTCGCCCACCAGTCGGAGCACGCTACCTTCCAGATACAGACTCCTAAGGCCACCATTCGCCTAAGCCACGGAAGGCTGCACCAAGTACCAATGCGTGATCCCACCGACCAATTCGACCTCCCAGACCACGTGACGTGGCAGATGAACATGGGTATTGACCACAACGACGTCAGCCGCGCTGCCAGGGGTATCCTTGGCGAGACGTTCGTGCCGACAACGGACGCCAACGGCGACCGCATCATGTCGGGCATGGAGTCCATTCGTGGCACGCAGGAAGACTGTGAGTTCTCATAACCAATGTACGGTTAATTGTTGCAGTCCTTGTCATGAGATGATTGATTGTTGAAATTAATGCATTCTTCGGCCGAGATGTCGCATATATATATACACAATACCAGGGATGTGCTCTCCCAGGCACATCCATCAGTACCCCTCTAATATCCAGTTCAACCGACGATTCTCGTGAACTTCGACGCACGCCGAACCACACCGATTTCACCCGGACGAGCATCGAAAATTGAGTTCCGTAAAAATCAGAATGTCGGCTATATACCTGCCTTGGCGAGGTATAAGAAACATTTCTTGCACGTGTCTGTGTGTAATCTTCTACGGCAGTATTCGGGACGATCATGTCGCGACTCCACATTGACACCGGAACTGTAGTATAATACTATTAATAGCACGCTTAGCTGAACGTTGGTAGATCTTCACTCACCCTTCGATTTTCTCGAGTGGCAACGGCATAGCACTATTACTAGTGAAATGTGTCGGGCGAATTCACCATGGACAACACATTCTAAATACCAAGAGACTCCACGAACGCAGTATTGACAGGCTTTTAGGTGGGGCGCAGGACGACTCAAACTATTAGTGGCGGCCGCTCGCTCCCTCCCACGATCAAGGCCTTACTTCGACTTCCGAATCTTTTTCCAAAATTAGATTGACCACCATGATTCGATAGTGAACAGCGTTGTGGCGCCACACGAAACCAACAGCAATACACTGGAAAGCGTCGTTCGCAGATGTGTCTGTAATACTGTCCGAAATGTTGTCGCAGCAACGCCTCAACAGCGCTCTGTTTAAACACACCTTCCTCTACGTTACTGGTCAAACTGGCAGATCGCGTGGAGGGTCCTCTGGAGGTTGCCTTCCTGCAGGACGCGTACATTTCCTAACTGAGCAATGGCGATGCTCGAGGCACGGGAACGCCTCGTCGGAGGGTTGCATTTCCACCTCGTCATCCCAGCTGCCTGTGTTTGACTCAGACTGCGGTAGGGGGGCGATTGTAAGGGTTAGGACAAATTGTTTAGGCGGCTTAGAGCATCTCCCGCTAGTGGCTGCTCTATTTCCTTGTAGTCGTGAAGCTTTTGTGCTTCTCGGCGGTCTCGCGATATGCACTTCCACCATGGGGTGGTTTGTCAAATGCCTCACCACCAAAGTATCTACCAGATCGTGTTTGAACGACGGCCAGATCCCCTCTAGCGTGTGGCCTAAACTGGGTAGTGAAAACGGCCTCGGGGACCTACCCCCCCTAGGGATGCCTTGGTCGTTTGTGTCCGAGGCGAAAGAGTTGCGTCCGAGAAATAGTTAGCGTGGGGTTGCGATTGAATAGTCCACATGGAAAACATTTGTTTGAACACATGACTGACCAACGTCTTTAGCGTCGGAGAAGATTCGTGTGTTGTAAGGCTTATAGAGACGATGTATCGGTAGCTCCAGCAAACTCCGAGCCTGGAAGAGGGGTTTCGGCACTTAGTTGCATTACGGTGTTGGGCCCATTGTTGTCCAGACGTAATTCCACCGCTTATTAACCTAGGGGGTTAAGTACTAGAATTATTGTTTTTGAGGGCGTTGCACGCGGTAGTGTATAATATAGAACATACCCGTGTGGAGTTCCTACTAACATCCCGATATGCCATTTAACACGGCACCGCAGTCAGTACTGGGAATCCTGCGTTTCGTAGAGTCTAGAAACGATTGCGCCCACCGCCCTTCTGGCCAGCCGCCAGGCATTGCTGCCGGGATGAAGTGTGTATTACCTTTGTAGAAAGGGCTACTGGAAGCTTAGTTTGAAGGTTTTAGATTCGTTTTGTGTGCGCGTTGCATAGTTTGGCACATACACAATGATGCCGTCCGTGCGGGCATTTGTCGGCCGTAGAGAGTCGTGCTGGGAAAAACGTCAGACAACTCATTTGTTTACGATATCCATATATTTCATACTAGAGTTCCCCAGTGTCAACCTCGAGTTTCTAAACCCTAGCCCGTTTTGTGCCTGCAGTACTCGAGATGATCAGAAAATCAGATAACTCAAGCTATTTATTGAATGAGATGACCAGGATGATTGGCGTACCCAGGTTTGGCAGACCCACAAACACAACCATACCCTAGATTTGCGTTCCGCAAGCGGTACGCCCTTCAGCGACAGCGATTAACATCGACCCACAGAAATCGAAATGGATACTATTTTACGGAGGACCATAGTAATCAGGACCTACGACACACACAAAAACCTACCAGGTATATATTACACTGTTTTTACAAACCATATTTGGTCCTGATTACTATGGCCCCCCGTAAATAGAGACATATGGCGGTGTCCCTCCCAAATCTAAACATCCTTGGGAAAATTGTAGTTGGAGACGAAATCTCAACAACTTCAAGCGTAACCTTGACTCTACTCCCACCACCGCAAAAACATTACATAAACATAAACATAAACCGGCATATAGTTTTCTGACTTTGCCATCTACATCCTTTCGTAGTCCTTGGGGATCATTTACGCGCAGAGAGAGGTCGTTCTCACCAAGTACACCCCCGGCGGTCATTAATGTGCGTATGTGTGCTAGAATCACACGCTGTTCCCTAAGATTTTGATTTTGTCGATATGGTAAGGTCGCACTGTCACCCGATCCGAATAGCTGCGCGATTCCAAGGCCGCGGACAGCGAACGACTGGGAGATGGTTGAGCTGCTGTATGTGTAAATTGTACGTAGTTGTATGTTCGACGGCACTGGAGTAGCTCTGATGTTCTGTGTGATGTGTATAAGCTCGTAACTTGTACGGTGTAGATCCACCAGTTTGTTCGATTTTCACTTTGAGCGCCAATTTCACATGCGGCCAAAAGACTGCCTGGTACCAGGTATGCCTTTTTCAGACTACTGTAGTTTATCGTCGGAAGAACGCAGCATGAGAATTTCACAACCGAGGTATGCATATTACGAATTACACCAGGACGTGATAACAAGGCAGAACGGCATGAAGCTTTTGCCGGGTAAGACGACCGCTATTGTGGTCACATCGCCAGCCATGGTATCTAGCTCGTTGAAAAGATTCACCATGCAATCAGCTCCAGAATTAAAAGCGTGTGCTGCGTTCTCCGGGGTGGAGCAGCGGTGAGGGCGGCACAGCGAAGGGAGATGGACGTACTTCTCCTGTGATATGCTGGTACGACGTGGTCTCTATCTATACTAAGGTCATGGGGGAACCCTAGGGGATATATAGTCAAGTAGGCGCAAGTAGGTGTTTCACCAAAACATAGTATAGTAGTAATTATTTGAAAAACGATTGGGTGTTTTTAGAGGCAAGATCCACTATTTTCGGATAATACAAAAATGCAGAGTGTTTTTGTTTTGCTTTTTACTTTTTTGCTCTTTTCTTATCAATACTCGACCACCTCAAACGGAACGTAATTTTTCTATCCGCACTTTTTTCGGGTTCGACTTCTCGATACTGCAAAACATCCGTGAAAACCCCAGCTGACGTTTGGTGAAAGACGTTTTCTCCTACGTGCTGTAGCCATGGTACCACATACCAGCGAGCAAACTATCAAAATCGTCGATACGAAAGCAAATGTTCAATTGTTTGGTGATGCTACCATGGTAGCTGGCAACTTGGACTTGTCGAGGTCACACCGTGAGTCGTTTCTGGCAGCCTACGACTGCTGCCCGGGGCACCCGACACCCTCACGCACCCTATCATGAGTGGAACTCAATTCGCGGGCTGTGGTTGCTTGTGAGGCGATGTAGCTGCCCGCGCCTGAAGTGCAAAATGAGGTTTGTTTTTTGGGTAATGCTATTTGCGACACGGTGTCGCAAATAAGCGGCTTACTTGCGACACCGCGCCACGTTCGCGGCACACACCTCAGATTGGCTCCGCACCACCAGGGATGTGTTGGCATGGTGCAG
>JAYJMJ010000488.1:1637688-1648407 GCA_036873875.1 Laminaria ephemera | reverse complement strand
TTCCGGGTGATGTCGCCGATCCGATCCAAGAGTTCGGCCACCGGTGGGTTCGCTGAGAGCCCGCCTGCAGCGATGTGATCAACATAAGCATTGGTCAGGGGTTCCAACACCGAAGTGTAACCGCGAAGATCCCGCAGAAAGTCGTTGTCTGGGGTGTAATGGTGGACATCCATTCCGTAGCTCGACGGAAGAAGCTGCGTTGAGTACTCTCCGACGGTGGCGGAAGGAGTCGCGATGGCGTCTCGATGAAGATGACGTTTCTGCTCTCCATGATGCGTCGGGTGACTGGGTTGTAGACGCGGTAGCTCTTGCGGTTCTTGCTGTACCCCACCATAGCCTTGAGAGTTCTTCCAACACGCTCGGACATACCGATTTGCTGCGGCGTGTTGGCGCTGGCGAACTCGAGCGACATCCCCGTCTGAAGACAGCCGTTTTGGAACTCCTTGCCAGGGAACTCGCCCCCTTTGTCAGCCCTTAAACGCTCCAACCGGAAATCACTGGGGATCACCACGGAGTGTACGAACATCTGAAACGAGCTGAGAGCGTCGTGCTTAGACTTCAGCAGGTAGATCTCCGTCCACTTGATGTACTCGTCGGAGATCTTGGTGACGTACTTGTAGCCCCCGAGTGCCTTTGGCGTCAAAGGTACCATCGGGTCTGCGAAAACCAGCTGGAAAGGGAGCTTGACGTTGTGATCAGTCATCTTGGGGTGGGCCAGCTTGTGACTCTTTCCCACGGCACACACGTCGCAGTCTGGCGCGGTCTCGTCGAAGCTCATTTCGTTGTTGCCCAGGTTCTTCAGGAGATGCAGGCTCTTGCGATTAAGGGGGCCTAGTCGCCGATGGCACAGATTGACGCTGGTCGTAGCCTGCATTGCCAGCTCCGGCCTGTCACTCCCGTCGTTGAGATCCGGCGAGAAAGAGTAGAGATCGTACCCCAGCTCTTGAAGTGGAAGTGTAAACTTGTCTGTCTCCAACCTTGGGCTGTTCATGTCAAAAATGGATACGACACCGTTCCGCGCCGCTTGTTTCACCGAAAACAGGTTACGCCCTAGGCCAGGCACAACCAGACACGAAAGTTGGACTAGCGCCGCACTCCTTTCTCGTCGGTGACGTGGCCCTGGAGCAGCCCTTGCGCTGTACCAATCAGTTCTCCCCCCCTGACGGTTGAGATTGTTTTTGGCATATCTAAGACCTTGTAGTTGTCCAACCCGTCACGCAGACTGGGGATGATAGCATCATCGAAATAGCGTCCGGACGCGCCGCTGAAAATCACGCACCCGAGTCGGGGTCGGGCTGCCGAAATGTCACACTGAACTGCTCTGTGTAGCAGTGTCAGCATTATATTCACGCGCCCAAATCTGAGTCGGGTCGCTGAAATTACGGCGTCGAGTTTCCTCGGGCGGCTGGAAAGATCACGCTGTACTACTGTGTGTAGCAGTGTCCGTGTTGAAGTCATGTGCCCAAGTCTGAGTCGAGCGGCTAAAATCACGCGCCCAAGTCTGAGTCGAGCTGCTGGTACAACGCGCTGAACTGCTGTGTGTAGCTGTGTCAGCGCTAAACTCATGCGCCCGAGTCTGAGTCGGGTCGCTAAAGTCACGCGCCCGAGTCTGAGTCGGGCGGCTAAATTCAGGGCACAGAGCTGTGTCGGGCCGCTGAAGATCACGCGCCCGAGTCGGAGTCGGGCAGCTGAGATCAATGCACCGAGCTGTGTCGGGCTCATAAAAGCCATGCTGGACTGTCGTGCTAAACTCCTCAGCTGCTGCTCCAGCTCCGGGTCCGCGAAGGTTGATTCTTGTCGGTCCAGCTTCGGTTTGTCAAGGCGGCGAAGAAGAAGCGATCGCTCGAAACGGTGACAGGGAGAACTAACTGGTGGTCGATTGTTGCTGGAGATAGATGTACTGTAGTAACTGAAACATCTAGCAGGAACCGCAGAAGAAGTGGCTCAAGGAGTCTCTCGCCCGTGATGCAATCCCTCCCGTAGTTTCCCCAGTGCAGTGCGCTAGTACAGTACGACACGAGGCTTTCATAACCTAATGAGAAATGACGAGTACACACTCAGATGGTCGACCGATGACGGTCTTCAGTGGCTAACGCAGAGCCGTTGTGAAACGAACTCGAGCATCATCACTGATGGTATCAAACATGCATGTTGGGTTGAAAGGGGCGCTCGATGGGCCAACAAAAGCTTATGGAACGATGAACTGGAGGGCGTTCAGGTGCGGCTGTGAAGAGTGAGCAGGAGAAGGTGCTGCACCTTCTTTCCTCGACGTCTACAGAGCTTCTAGGCTCTAGAAACCTACGAGTACGACGTCTAGATTTCTGATGTACTCGAGAAGTCTACAGACAGGTTCGGGACTGTCAGAAACTATCCTTGTACTATATAAGTTCTCGAACAATCCTAAAATACGGTAGAACCCGCATTCTAAACGAGTACATGGACAAGACTAAGACTTCCTGTAGTGAACAGGCAGCAAATACGCCGCTGCTGTTTTTGTGCGGCGTAACCTTGTACCTGGTACTGCTCACTGCTCAGACTACGATACGCATTGACTACGTAGACTGCGCAGTGTACCAAATCCACTACGAGTATAAGATGACATTGTCATACTGATGAACAACTCTTTAGGCTACCTGCTACTGCTGTGGCGCTGCAGCAAGTGCTTACAGGAGCTGTACATTCGCTACTGAACATTGATAATGACATAGGCTGATGTCACCTACCAGGTATTTCTTGACAATTTTTTGAGCCAGGCGAGTGTCCACGCCGTGTTTGCGAGTTAGACTCTGAACTTATGCGCACGTAGTCTATGAACCCTTGGCGAAAAATCGAACGACGGCGTGTGTTTTATTGCTTTTTATTTCGTCAAATATTTGGTTATTAAGGTTTTTTCGTTTTTTGGGGGGATTTTAACACCAAATTTCTCGCGAAATTAAAACAACGAAACACCCCGTCCTTCGATTTTTCGCCAAGGGCACATAAAACGCGTGTGCGAAGTTTCAGGGTCAATATCACAAAAACGACATGAACATTTGGACTTTTGTACGAAAAACTGTTATGAATTGACTTGTTTTCAGTACTAAACCGATTTTGGGCGTAAAAAAATACTCTAAATCGATACAACTTCGTCAGATCTTCGAATATTTGTGCCAAACTTCCTACAACTATACCTTGGGTGCTTGACACCGGCGGGGTTCGAAAAAAAGAAGATTTTTTTGTAATGTGCCGATGGTTTGGGGCCATACAGTCGAAACCGTGAAAATCTGATTTCGACAGAAGAACCAAACAATAGCAAAAACAAAAAATCTTGATGTACGAAGTATAGCCAAGGTCAATACAGTACCTATCTGAAGGTACTCAGTGGTAAAGGGCACAGAAGGTGACGATACTGGGAGGCAACTCTTCGCGTTGTTCAGCTTTTTCTTATTATTTGCTCCTTCGACAAACCAGCAGTCGTGAGACAATTGAGCCAGAACTCCAATTGATTCAATGGACGGTGGATTCTCCAATCCCCCGCCGCTCGTAATATAATTATGTCCCGTCACATTTACGGGTGACCACTTTAGGACCTAAAGAACATAATCCTGGAACAGCCACATACTATATCAGGTCCGCAAGGACCGTTCTAGGGACCTATCTTCATATCTATAGCTAGATACGAGCATCACTCCATAACACCTACCATCGGGCAAAATTCTGGGACGATTTTACAAATTTCAGGAGAGGTAAGAGACTTTTTCTTCTGTGCTGTTTCTGTGCTGTGGAAAAACAGTAAAAAAACGCGTTTTAAGACGAAAAACTCGACGAAGCCAACTTCCTGCTTACACATTTTTGGGCATATCTTTTGCCCAAACTAACAGTTTTGAAATCTGCGATTGTCACGTTTTTTCTCCTGTTCATAGAGGTCAGTTGGATACCAACTATGTGGCATTCGGGTTGATATTAAATGCAGGATTCGCCGGGCTCGAAATTTGGCGCTTTTAACGTGTGGACCAGCCTGTACGGTAGCTTGCGTCAAGCATCGGCATCATCCTCATCTTCTCGAAGGGCTTCGGCTCTTCGGTAGTTGGGCCCTTCGATGCAAGTGTCATATGCAAACGCAAGTTCAGGACATCGAAGCATAATGATAAGAAAACGCTTGGCTGTTGGCAACCAATATGTTTCTGGGGCGATTTGTGGCGGCAGGCAAGAAGGCCTGTCAATCATTTCACCTGTTCAAGCTTCCTCCTGCCAAGTTAGGTCCGCGCCCTCGACGTCACAAGGATAGGAAGATCGGTTTCAGTTGCGAGTCTTTACACGTATGTACCGATTACTTGTGGCCACCGAGTTGCTTTGCGGGGATCGTGGGCCCTTGAACAAGGGTGTGATATTTTTATCGCTTGTACAAGCCTCTTTCAAGCCCTTTTGGGTGCTAATCGATTGAACCAGGGCTCACAACGGGGGGGGGGCGTAGTCATATCATGCATGGCCGTAGTCCTTAGAACAATGGTGTGGGGGGGGGTCATTGTACCAGCGAGCATCGCCTTCAAAAAGAATGAGAACACTCTTTTTGGCATCCTGTGCGATGAACCTCATCCCCTCTCGTCGGTCGCGTGATTTTCTCAACACGAAAAAAACAAGAACGGCATGGCCGGATTCATTCGCCAACCCTAACTGCAATCGATCCAACTCCTCTCGAACAGGCTCACAACAGTTCGGGGGGGCGCGCTGCCTGTGATGTCCGGTTGAAGTAGCTGTAGCTTGGTTTGAAAACCAGCTAGACCAAAAAGGAACGGGTGTGCCCGTTGGTGGGCCCCCCGTGAGGATCCATGTGCGAAATCAGGAGGTGCAGATGAGTTAGTTCCAGATACGAACCTTCGTTCCATACCTTATGCTACGGTAGAGGTACACCGAAGTTTTTCTGAGGCTCCTCACTCGGGGCGCGTGCTGCGATAGAGGTATTAATAGCACTTTTTGTCTTTAAGCCGTTTTGTTTCTGAATGACAATGACGGGGCTCCTTAACCCAAAATCGTCGGATGCCATTCTTGTTTTTTTGCATTCTGAATTTTTTGTATACCTAGGCCATATCGGCTTTTTCGTCGGGTTGCACTTTTAACTTAACACAAAAATCAGTTTTTGGGTGAGGTTTAGAGCTCCTCAAGTGATGAGACTCAGAAAAAAAGCTCGTGCATCTCTATCGAAGCATGTGTCTCGGGGAGCTCTAATACCTCTCCCAAAAACTGGTTTGAGGGAAAATGAAAGTGGTAACAACAGAAGAACAATCCCATGGCCTAGGTATACAACGAAAAATATTGCAAAAGAAATAACGAAATTCCGACGGTTTTGGGTTAAGGAGCCCGTTCATTCAGAAAACGTTTTACCCCAAAACGTGCTACCGCTATCGTAGCACACGTCCGCATGCGGTGTTTCTAGGGGGGGGTGACTTCATCTGAACCTTTCACGGTGGTAGCAGGGATCGTACACAAAATACGGTCTACCTTAAAATACTAGGACGCCCGAGCCAGATTCAAACGGAAACACCCGACATACAGTATCTTATTCACTCGACAAATTTCACTCGCCAGACAAAGGCCGCCACAAAACGGTGTATCGTGGACATTGGAGTCGGTGCGCCGTATAGGTTTGTTGGTTTGGTGGACCTTTGACATTATTTTAATTTCCCTATTATACACCCGTCAAATGGCGTAGAAACTACAATAAGTTTGATGGTTTTTAGGCTTTTGGTCAGACAGCCAGACAGCTCGAAGAAACAGAAGAACCTCAGTAAAGTGAGAAGTAGCCGCCTATACCGTGGTAACAAATAGATTACTCTGGAGAGGGAAGAATACAAGTAGTACTGGACACAGGTGAGTGGGGTCGTGGGGTTACATGTAGTTTTGCGACGGGGAAGCGTGGTAAAGCCGTTTGTTTCTTGTAGATCACCCGTTATACCCATCGCGTTATGGCCGTCCGGGGGTACACGCAGCGTCAGGCTATCCAGCCTTTTGGGGCTCAAAACAATAGAAAAAACGCGCTCAAAACAATCGAGATGTGCGCCCTTTTATCAAGTTCGAGCGTAGCAGCAGGGTGCAACTCGTTGGATTGTACTTGATATCGCGAACTAACAACCCCCGAAAGCCAGCAGCCCGCGTTGCTTCGTGTGGTCCATGCTGTAATCGTCCCTTGGTCTCGACATGTTTTCCATATACAGTCCCAAAGGCGGTAATAGCAGCGGAAACATACGCGACACGACACATACGCGAGGAGAGAAAGAGAGAATTAGCCGGGTGAAAAAAACCCGGACGAACAAAACGGGAAAAGTAGCTCATGATACCGCACCGAACAGCAGTAGTGACGTGCGCGAAACGACTCGCGGGTAAAATTTCACCGCGAAACCGCGACGTTTATTTTATGTTGTCTTTAATCCTCGGGCGGATCGGTAAGAAACCAAACAAATCTAACCATACGTGTTCCACAGACCAACTGTCCAGCGTGTCAATTAAACTCGAGCGTAGAACACAACGGTACTGCCGTGGTCTACGGCAACATGAGTACGTCGATCCGCGCTGGTCTACTATTAAGAGTGACGTTTGGTTCCACCTGAAACAGACCACACGCGGTGGAAAAGCCACGCACACAAAGTTAACCCCGCCCTGTCCGATGCCAGATGAGATATCATCGTTGCTTTCAATCCTCGCGCACACGAAAGAGACAAGGCGCGCCTTCCGCGCCATACATACCAAGGGCAGGGGACCTAAGGTACATCCGGCACATCCCCACCACGATCCGCCAGCCACGTCATAAGTGCGCAACCACCAAACGTGGGCCAATTTGCCCGGTCATGAAAATCAATGTACATGCGCCGCGAGCAAAAGGGGCAACGCTATGTACGTCACAGCCCATCCACTCCTATGGGCACCGCACAAGCTTCCCCCCCCTCAAGGTCCGCAGAAAAAGCCTGTTGCACTCTCTGCCTGCTGCATCGACTGCAATAGGGCGCTCAAACGAGACGTAGAAAGCCGCTCCACTCTGTCTGAGTAGACTGCTGTAGGGCGCTCAGAAGAACTTATACAAAAAGCGATACAGTACACTATTCGGTTTGTATAGACTGCAGTAGAGCGCTCAAAGGGACGCAGAAAACGACACACTCTGTATAGACTGCAGGGCGTTCAAAGGCGACGCTTTAAACCCCTACGTAAAACATCATCTGCACCACCCCCCGCGCGCACGGTCCATCGCCGCGCCCCAACCGGGAGGCGCAAACAAACGAAATTAAAAAGGGACACCCCCAGACCCCGGCCGCTCGTCGCCTTCTCTCCGTACGCGTCTCTCCCTCCAATTGAGGCAGCACCGGCAGCAGCGGTGGGAGCAGCAGTAGCGGCAGCGTCACGAGTGGAAGCAGCAACGGCATCAGCAGCGGTAGCAGCAGCAGCAGCAGCAGCATAAATAGCAGCAGCGGCATCATCATCACAGATAGCAGTGGCAGCAGCCGCGGCGGTGGCAGCACCAACACCAGCAGCACCAGCACCAGCAACACCAGCAGCACCAGCGGCGGCAGCAGCACCAGCACCAACACCAACAGCATCGACACAAGCAGCACCGGCACCAGCATCGGCAGTATCAGCACCACCACTACCACCGCCACCACCGTCATCATCGCCGCCACCGCCACCACCACCACCACCACCACCACCACCACCACAACCACAACCGCCACCACCACCACCACCACCACCACCACCACCACCACCAGTGGCAGTGGCAGCAGCGGTAACAGCAGCTGGCTTCTCCGGGCGTCCGTCTGTCAACCGGCCCCAGGCCCTGCCGCACCTCTTTACGAAGTTACTCGACAGGGACTTCCTGGGTTGCGAAGAGGCTTGCGACCATGTTCGTTGGCTTCTTCTTGCCCGCGAAGAGGGTGGTGTAAGGGTCGTAGTCGTTCCCCTCGACCGCGATGCGCTTGTAGTGCTCTCCCAACGTCACGGTACCGAACTACAGCAAGCGGCAGCAACGGTAAACCACAGAGCGCGCGTGCGGAGCGGAGCGGGGTTGGGGGCGGGGCGCGGTCGGGTGGTGTGCGGGAGGGGGGCGTAGGTTAACCACTTTAAAATAAAAACAATGTTTCGGGAACAAACAACTTGGTAGAGTGAGATCGTATTTCAGTAGATTAGAGTCGGATGGAATTTCGGTGCATTTGAGTTTGATAAGTTTTGTAGTGGTGATAGGGTAGAGACAAGCGCGCCACAGCTTTCGGATAGACGCTCTCCAAGGCAGGAGGCTCAGCTGTAAACACAAAACAAGTACGGATAATTAACAATCGTGGAACCCAGGCATAAACATAAATAGGGATATACCTGGTAGGATGTGGGGTCGTTATGACTAGCCCGTAAGACAGCGTTTCGTGACTAACGACCCAACTGCCTTCGTGACGAACAACTTAAAACAGCACCTCACGTCACGTGAAGCCCATTTGTTGTGGTGAACAGCCCGCAAAGAGCACACGCCACTGCTAAAGAGCTTTCGGAATCTCCCAAGAATCTTCCAGTCAACCCTTTTTGACCGGGTAATCTTCCAAGAATCTTAGCTACCTGGTACCTGGTACTGTTGTGGTACAGCTACTGGTAGGTTGTGCTAGGTACCAGGTTAGCCGTAACAACAACAGCAGTACCAATCCGTAAGTACCAGTACTGCGTATGTATGTACCTCTGGGTGGCACTTCTGTGATGTGCTGTGCTCTGTACTCGCAGAACTACGGTTCTACTGCGGCTGTTGTTTTGCTGCTTAATGCTGTAATCCAACAACTACTTTAAAGAGTGTTATCGGCATTATTGAAGAATCCCAAATCGATTATGCCGAATCAGCACTATTCACGAATAATGCCAGCCGGCAATAATCCCACCCAAAGCTCGGCACAACCTGGCACAACCGAATGACGCTCGGAGCTGAGATGCTATATTACCGGTACATAGGCCTGGCAAAACACCTGCATCATACACGGAGACTACTGTTGTGGTGTACTTACAAAACACGTACCTGGTAGTACTCGTGCGCACGAAACGTGGCTCTGGTCGGCATTTTACAAAACAAAACAGTCGTGTATCAAGCAGTGCCAGTGGAAAGGAACGGAAAGCTACACGTTTATTTTAGACCCCTTCTTCGTGTAAACGCTTTATCCGGGCACTCTCCTCTGTTTCGGGTGAGTACATACCGTAGCTGCTGCTGTCGTGGATATTGCTGCTGCTGCTGCTGCTGCTTTGCGTTATGTTGCTGCTCTGCTGCTGCTGAGGTACTGACTACGGCGGGTGCATACCACATTTTTATTGCTTGCGTCACCCTCCTCAATATGACAACTCCGTAGGAAAGCCTTGTAAATACGTCGCACAACGTTTCACGCACCGGCAAGGGAAAGAAAGAATGCTTCGAGAGGGCTGCTGCTGCTGCTGCTGCTGCTGCTTGTGATTCGGATACAGCACAATTTTTCACGCACTAGCAAAGGAACCAAAACGATTGGAGAGGTACAAACGACATTTTTGTTTTAACGGGAGCAAACATGTTGACTTCCAGAGGCAGCAAAAGAGAAGGGTTGGAGAGGCTAGAGCTGGAGAGGGGGGAAACCACCATATGGGAGGCCGAGGTGCGGTGCTATGCTTGTTTTTCTTCCACCAGAGGATGCTTTCTTAGCCTGGTTTGTGACCACGGGCTAGATTTCAGGAAAAAGGGCTAATGTGAGAGCATCATCGTCATCATCACCATCATCGTCATCATCATCATCATCATCATCATCATCATCATCATCATCATCATCGTCATCATCATATTGGCCATCATCATCATCATCATCATCATCGTCATCATCATCATCATCATCATCATCGTCATCATCATATTGACGATCATCATCATCATCATCATCATTATCATCATCGTCATCATCATCATCATCGTCATCATCATCATCATCATCATCGTCATCATCATATTGACCATCATCATCATCATCATCACCATAATCATCATCATCATCATCATCATCATCATAACCATCATCATAATCATCATCATCATCATCATCATCATGATCATCATCATCATCATCATCAATCATCAATCATCGTAGGTGGAGACAACGGGCAAACAATATTCAGCATCCGTGACATACCGTCTGCCGTACATTAATTTACGTAGACCGTGGGGATGTCATCAAAACATTATCCTTCCTGTGCCTGGTACATGCTGGAAGGGTTTATTCTGCGCTAATATGTAGGCGTAAATACATTGTTATCCTGTTACCCCCGTAGCTGAGTCGGAAATATCCCAATGATACGTAGCATCGACGGCTAGCACAACACGATTACGATAGAAAAATGTTGTCTGCATTTCAGGGAGCACTTGGGCGTACTTCAGTTCAAGTAATGACATGCAGCGCGCGTGGCGTATAACTCAGTTTGGGTGGACACTAAACGTATTTAACCCTTCTATCATACAGAAAACATTATCCAACACGAATTCCAAATTTGTTTGTACCAAAAACGTGGATGCAGATGACCCGAAACCAACCCACCCTGCTTCAGGAGCACAACACGGTCTGTCCGGCTTTCGCGTAAGCTCACCACCCCTCAAAGTTTGTGGTCCCCCCCTCCCCGCCTCCCCTTCCCTTGCTCCTCCCCCTTCTCCCCCTCCTCCTCCTGCTCCTCCTCGTGCTTCTTCTCGTCCTCGTCTTCCTCCTCCGCCGCCCCCCC
>JAYJMJ010000488.1:1576616-1595111 GCA_036873875.1 Laminaria ephemera | reverse complement strand
GTAGGGATGCGAAGGTCTATGGTCATACGACTACGGCTATGCATGAAATGAGTACACCCCCCCCTGCTCACTGGCTGATGCATGAAGGCTTTCCCTTATTTTTTTAACTCTCCCGCTCATTCGTGAATGTCCCCGTGTTCGTTTCCCGCTTCTCCAATGATCGTTCAGGTGGAGAGGAAGCTGAAGAGGGAGGCGCGCATGAAAAAGGACCAGGAAGACCTCACGGGAGAGGTTCGAGTCGCCGACCTATGATTGGTCTAACTTTTGGCCTATAATTTGATTGGTCTAATTTTTGTGTCTTGCGATACAAGGAGAGGTGACACGGGTCACTGACATGGTTGGCTCGTTAAGAGTTAAGACCCATTGAGATATTTGGATATTTTTGTTGTGTCCGCGGTACGAGGATAGGTGGCGCGGTTGTTGGCATGATGTGGTGTCTTCGATACGAGTAGAGATAGCGCGGTTGCTGACGTGGTTGAATCTTGAGAATCATCGACGGCGTCTAAGTTTTGTGTCCGCGATAAGCGGAAAAGTGGCGCGATTAGTAACATGGTTCGTCGAGACCCATCGCTGTGCGTTTGTTGATACTGGTATGTTTTTTTTTTTAGACTCATCGACCGTGTTCAAATTTTGAATACGCGATTTTCCGGGAGAGGTGACGAGGTAGCTGACATGGTTGGTTCGTTGAGACCTATCAAGCGATTCGAGTTGCCGACCTGTGATTGGTCTTTTTTTTTGTGTCCGCGATACGAGGAGGCGTGGCGCAACTGTTGACATGGTTTGGTTTCTGCAATTCGAGTAGAGTTCGCGCGGTTGCTGGTATGGTTGTTTCGTTGAGACTCATCGACCGCGTCTAAATGTTTTGTCCGCGATACGAGGAAAAGTGGCGCGGTTGTTAACATGGTTGGTTTGTTGAGGCCCATCGTGGAGCGGTCGCTGACATGGTTTTGTTGAGACCCATCATCGACTAGTTGCTGACACGGTTGGTTCGTTGAGACACGTTGTTGTGCGTGCTGGAACGGATATTGTTGTGATTGGTTCAAAGCCTGAACGATTTTGAAAACTTGAACGCTTATGGTTGGTTCACAACGCGAACGATTCATATGATTGGTTCATGACTTGAACGATTATGTTTTGTTCAAATTTCCAAAATTTCCAAAGATTTTAATTGGGGTTTGACGTTATGTCGACTGATCGATCGGGATGGTTGATCGACACGTTGGTTGGATTTGTTTTTGTTGTTGATTGATCAGAGATACCTCAGAGAGGTGTCGCTTGCAAGTATATAAGGATCTTACTGGGCTGGTCTGTCTTTTGATCGAGGGCAGCTCAGTGAGTTATCGGTTACGAGTATATATATATACGGGTCTGTGGTTTGTTGGTCGGTGTATGGTGCGCTTAAATCGATCGACAAGCTGCCACTTTAGCTTTTAACGGATTAATATACATCATTCTATAACATTTTTTTTTATACCGACTGATAGGACGGACTGGACCGAATCTTCAGCACGTATCAGTAGGCAAATAATCGATGTGTCGATTCGTCGATCGGCAGCGATTGATCAGTCGGCGGAATCACCATTCGTCAGCAATTAACCGGTCGTCCAACTGTTCGATCGGTAGTAAATAATCGGTAGGGCAATTTATCGATTGGTAACGGTGTTGAATGGCCGACCGCGTCCGAGGAAGGAGGTATAGACGCGCGTCTTAAAATCCTTCGGGGGGTCGTTTCGGCCAACCCCCCTTGGTTCCAGAAGGAATCAATTGCACCCGAGCGCACTTTGCACGCGTTTGCTTGCACGATACGTACGCCATCGCCATATCGCTTGGGACGCATTGACGTTTTGAGGTGGCCTACTTGGGGTTGACCGCTATGACACGAAGGGGTTCATGTAGTAAATACGAGAAATGGTGAGCAGTTAAGCTTTGGGCAGGCACCGCATTGAGGCGCGATTGATATTTTGTAGTTGAGGTTTAGTTTTGCCTGGAAGGTTGGGTCGATGATGCTCCAAACATCGGCGTAGAGGAAACTCTTTGTCCGGAGGCTTCGAAGGTATCAGGTATACACTATTTTTTGTTTTTGCGTTCCTTTCAGAAGGCTTGATACTGTCTTGTCACCACGGACCAGATTATGGCTACGAGTTGTAGTGTATTTTTGCACAGGAGTGGGAGGAGCCTGTACTACTGCGACCACGAACTTGATTAACGCGATACGTTAATGTGAAAAATCATCCACAACGTTTGAACGACAGCAGCAACGGCAGCACCTGCTGATGTCTTGAGCTCTGTTTAGCGTTGAACGAGAGAAAAAATACGTGGGTTGGTGTGATGTCGATCGTCAGCTACCCTGCACTATCGACGTTCGATACATCAAAGCGTTCGATGCGATGTTTCGAAACGTTCGATGTATCGAAGCGTTCGATACGATAAATCGAAACGTTCGATGTATCGAAACGTTTCATACGATATATCGAAATGTTCGATAGATCGGAACGTTTCAATATACCGAAGCGTTCGATACGATATATGGAAACGTTCGATATATCGGAACGGTCCGATGCGATATATGTGTATGTATAATATTCCCTTATATTTTTTTTGGTATGCTGTTCTCCGGCGGCCGAGGGTTTTTTCTCGCGCTTTCGGCTGCGGGGCAAGCAAGGGGTCTGTCGGTACATTACGACGCATGCCTGGATCCCGGCCGAGCTCGGGGGCGCATGCTCTGAGCATTCAAAGTCGCTGAGCTGACTCTTTTGTCAAGGGTGGCGTTCCGCCTCGCTGAGCCGAGCAGGTGCCTAGAAACCCAGCCATTTTTTGTTATTTTTAAATACCCCGCTCCGCCCTCACATTTTTTTTTTCGCTCCGCTCTCCCGCCCGCTGTACATCATCAGTTAATTTTTGTTTTACCCTCTCTGCTGTCTGCTACGACGCAGCAGCAACAGCAGCAGCAGCAGCAGCAGCAGCAGCAGCAGCAGCAGCACTCCTTTGTGACAGCCACGGACGGTGCCTCCGTGTGTGTGCGCGCGCTTCTGTATGTGTATGAGTGGAGTGTGTGCTGTCATAGGCACACAAAACGATCCAGAAGAGCGGTGGATTTTCTTTTGCAGAAGTAGCCGCTCAGCCTCGCAGCCACAAAATCAGTATACAGCAGTACAGCAGCAGCGGTACAACGGCAGCCATGCTCCAAGCTCTCGTCTTTGTGCCAGTAGTCTCGGTGAACGTTTTTTTTTTTTAATCTCACTTTTACTTTCCAGCTTCTGGACAAGCCGTGGTCACAGGTCAGGTGTCGTCCCTTCTCCCCCCCGGTACGTGTCTTCATTTTTATCGCGCGGACGGTTCAGCATTCCCAACGCTCGTTGATTTTCATCGAACTTTGCTAACTCACGCTCTCGCGTTTTCCGCAAGTCATTTGTTTGCACAAGAACAAGTCCTTACGAGTACGAGTATGCACTCGGGGGGGCTCGAACCTGCGAAATCGACCTTAGTGGTTACGAGATTAACCCACTAGACCATCGGGGACGGTATTATCCGCTGCTTGCGCCACCCACGTCGAGATATATGTCTATCTCTGGTTTCGGCGTATATCCGGGTGGAAGCGAAGCGACCATTCCGGCAAGTCACTCTCTCTGTGTTTGCGAATACCGCAGGTACCTACAATAACATCGATACGCCGGTCAACGATGTGGTCGGCAGAAGCGATGGAGGGTTTAGGCATAAAGTAGTCTTGCATACAGCCGCGAACTACTACTACTGCTGTTGTTGGAAAATCTGCGGTCAACTAACTGCATCTGAGAGATTCTGAAGGATGAAACCATTGTATTGCAGCCTTCAACTTATCTACTGTTTTTAATTTTTCCATGTATTCGACAATGTGCAGCATGAGCTTCAACGTCGATCACTTATAAGCATTGCCAGAAAGAAGAAAACCAAAGGACACCAAGAACAGAAATCTAACACCCGCGAAGTCTAACTCTCTTCTGTACCTGCTGTGCCTGCCTATCAAAAGTATGCCCGAAAAACTACAGCTGGATTTACAGTATTTTCCATGGGGTTTTGTTTTCAGTGCCCCCTCTCGTCGAAAAGAAGGGCGCCGGCCTGGAGCTGCATCTTCTCGATCAACTTGTTTTGCTTCTTCAGGCGAGCTTGCGTCGTTTGTGCCTCGTTCAACCACTCGCGCTCTCGGTCTGCAGCCGCGTCCGCCATTATCCTGCCGAAAGGAGGTACGTACGCGTCTATCCCGTTTGTCATATATTATTACACAATTGGACGTTTCTAAGCGCATGCAAGTAGCGTCCACATGTATGTGCCGCGCGACAGATAGGTAGGTAGGTGTATATATCCAATATGATGTGCTGCGTAGCAATTTTGTTATAAAATTTGCCTTCCGACAAGGTGCAGTGAATGATTCACAGTTTTCCATACTTGGTTTCCGGTGGCTTTCTTCCTCTTTCTGGGAATGTTTATGAGTGATCGGCGTTGAAGCTATTAGTAATGCTGCACATTGTTGGATGGCAAAACTAATTTTAACAAGAATAATATCACGTCCGTCGGGTATCGTAGCATTGATTTCGCATGCACCCCACCCACCCACCCACCCAAGTCCCATTTGTGCTCTCACTGTGCTGAATTTCGTTGGAAGAGGATGGTGAGCCAGAGAATGAGGGCCGTGCACCACAGCACGATGCTGTAGTCGATTAGATATCCATACACCTGCCAACGGGCGTACACAACAATATTCCGTGGCATAACTTAGCGGGCAGAACCATTACACCAATGCCATGACGTTTGCCACTCGACAATGTGCAGCGTCAGCTCCAACGTCGACCACTCCTAAGCATTCCCAGAAAGAAGAAGAAGAAGCCCAAGAGAAAACCAAAAAAGGAAACCTATGCACACAGCAGTCTGAAAGGTGACTGGGTAGGGGACACAGACCATCTCCTAGCAGGTGGGCCTATTGCTTGGGTCATCGTCGTTACTCGCGTGTGTTCGTTGCTTAGAGCTTGAAGATAGCAGCTTATTTCATTTCCACGCTCCAATGAAGACGAAATCAGGTGGGCTACCAAATGACCACCTGTTATTCGCCTCATAAGATACGCCTTCCTATTCCTATGGAAACCTTCCAATCTCCTATTCCCAGGTAATTACCGATATTTACAGGTAATTGCCGGCCTTCCAAGGCAGTACCATAACACTAGCCCACTCTGATGAGCCACATATGCAGAAAATAGGCAAATTCGTGGAAACCCGGTTCCACGAACTAGAACATGAGTCGAAGATGCGGCTCCTCAAAACCCACTCCCACACCTCTGAACGGCGGTACATACTTTCGGCTAAACATTGCATTCAAAAATATTATAAACCAACGTCGTGCAAAATCATTGTGGTGATGATGGTGGCGATGGTGAGCCGCAAGATAAGAAGCTAGGGTAAGGCTAAGAACGAAAAGCGGAGCGCGCGGATTGATGTTTTTGTCAGAGTGTTCCACGTCCTCGCTCTACTGATACGTAGATGTGGGAGTTCTTAATTGAAGGCGTGTTTGACCTTATAAAAACCACTACAACAAAAACTGTATCTCCTGCTGCAGCGAAAATGAGTTCACCGTACCCAAAACGATAGCGATCGCAGCTTTGCGTTGGGAGCGTCAAACAGGTACGCTTATAACATGAAAATTACCCCCCTACTTCATTACCTTGCCGCCTCGTTACCATCTCAAAACCCGAACCGTTACCGAGGAAATTGGAAGTTGGTGGCAACAATGTAACAGCACCAGATACTGCTGCGGCAGCGAATTTTTGCTCACCTTGCCCACAAACGATAGCGACCTTAGCTGTGCGTTGAGGGTGGTGTAAGCCGATGGGGACGCCACGAACGGCCCGCAAGCCAGGTCTCCCTTGGTGCCGCGCAGGTAGTTAAGGAGTTCCACGTTTTGGTTGCGGCGTCCGTTCCGTCGAGAGCAAGGGTATACACATGGTCAAGGCGTAAGCACTACAGTAGTGATGAATATGGATATCGATGCATAATATCAATTTTTAGAAAACCGAGGTGAGCCACCGTTGGCGTATTTATGCGCTCCGCTTTCAAGATAATGATCGGGCTCATAAAGATGGGTGCAAAGGAAGCGAGCAGTCATGTGCCTAATAGCGTAAATACCCAAAACAACCCCCTCCTCTCCTCCCCTCGCCCTCCGTATATTTACCCCACTTTTCCGTGCGCGTACGGCTTTACACAGGGTAAATGGAGGCGTTCACCCACCCTTTTCCTTCTACAATATCAAACAAACACGCGATTAGCTATGCGGGCGCCCCCCCTTCATGCCGGCCAACACGTAAAGCAGCTGTGCCTTAGTATAGGAAAGGCGGAAAGACACACTCCGTTGGTACCGGTCGAAAATATTTCCAAAAAAAGACACATGCTATGGTAAAGGTGCGCCATTTTTTTTCTGAGATTCCTCACTTGAGAAGCTCTATACTACTAATGGTACGATAGAGGTGCATCATTTTGTTTTTCTTGGGCTCCTCACTTGAGGAGCGCTAAACCTCACCCAAAAAATGATTTTGGGAAGAATGAAAGTGCAACCCGATGAACAAACCTATGGCCTAGGTATACAAAAAAATCATATTGCAAAAACAGAATGACATTCGGACGATTTTGGGTTAAGGAGCACCGTCATTCAGACACAAAAACAATTGTTGTGAGTAAACTGAAAGTGCAACCCGATGGACCAACCCATGGCCTAGGTATAAACAATGTTCATTTCGCACAGCAAGAACGACATTTCGGCGATTTTGGGTTAAGGAGGCCCGTCATTCAGAAACAATTTTTGCCAAACCAAAAATTGCTATCTCGATCGTTGCACGCGTCGATACCAATTCAAACAAAGTGATAGACGCATACTACGGTGGGGGTATACCGTTTTTTGGCGAAACCATTTCTGACAGACGAGGCTCCTGAACTGAAGATATACAGTTAACCCGATGTCATTGGACCACCAATTGTGCTTTACAAAAAAAACAACGAAGCCATGGGACTGTTCTTCGGATTGTTGCGCTTTCAGATTCTCTCGAGATAAGTTTTGGGCAAACTATAGAGCTCCTCACGCGAGGACGGTCGGAAATAATAGTTGAACCCCTACAGTATAGCATGCGTCGGTAGTGTGGTTTTATACCTTGCATACGCAAGCGGGATAACCTTCTTCGCCGCACTCTTCCGCGAAGTAGGCGTAGAACGAGTTGTCTTCTGCTAGCGGGGAACAGGTCGAGTTGGTTAAGTCAATCGCGCTCGTACCGCACAGCAAGGCTTCTCCATCCTGCGTGGTGAGGTTGTTTGGCAGGCAGTGTTTCGGCGCACAATGATGCAACGCATGTGGTAAAAAGCTTATTTCAGGGTTTTTTAGGAGACATGTAATCATTAGATCATTAGACTCTTGCTACGAGAGGGGTAGCCCATTTTTTCTTTTGACGCGTGCTACTAACAGTACGATAGAGGTAGCACGTTTTGGCTGAAACGTTTTTGTTTCTGAATGACGGGTTCCTTAACCCAAAATCGTCCGAAACTTGTTCTTTTTTTTTTAATGTGTTTTATTGTATACCTAGGCCATGGGGTTTTTAATCGGTGAGCACTTTTATTTTACTCAAAATCATTTTTTGGGTGAAGGTATAGAGGTCCTCAAGTGAGGAGCCTCAGAAAAAAAACGGTGCACCTGCTCTACCGTAGAATGGGTCCAAATAGGTTTACGACACGCGGGGTGCCTCAGTTGAGGAACTGCGCAACACATCGTTGGAATGCCAACATTCTTCGTTTCATACCTAGGTCTTCAGATTGTTCATCTGGTTGCACGTTAAATTGTTTCCCAAAATGTCATTTACTGGGCGAGGTACACAGCTCCGCAAGTGAGGGGGTGCGGAGAATATAGGTGCACCCCTATCTATTGCATGCCTCATTATCCACATCCGAGGAAAGCTGTATATATCGTACATTACGGGTGTTGTTTTTGTTGTGTTGCTTTGGTTTTCCCTTTCCTAGAGGCGTTATTAGTTCCTCTTGTGGGGGACGCATGTAGTCGGTGACGGCTGTTTCTTTTGATGTATTGATTCGGTTTTCTCTTTTCTAGCGACGTTTTGTGCAAAGCCTTTACTGTAGTAGGTGATGGCCGTTGCTTCTGTTGCTGTTGCTTTGGGTTTCCCTTTTCTAGCGGCGTTTCGTTTCAGCATGATGTATGTCGCTTTTGTTGCCGCTTGTGTTTTCTCTTTTCCAGCGCCAGCATGTAGCGGGTCATGTGTGTTGCCTTTGTTGTTGCTTGTCTTTTCCCTTTTCTAGCGGCGCTCCGGTTCCTCTTGTTCAGAAGGCTGTCCCGTGTAAACCTGGTTTCTTCCCTAACGCTCACACACTAACGGTATCCACCCCCCCCGCGCGCCCCCAGACCCCGTCACCTCTACACCGCCTCTACAGTAAACAAAGCTACAGTAGGCCTGGGCGTTGAGCCCCAGCGTGTAAATTTTGCCCATTACAAGAAACTCGCACCTGGTATGATATAGCCAATGCTGACTAAGTAGCCCCACGTAGATCTTCCTACTAGTGCTGGTCTATAAGTATTCGATCGTGCTTGCTGCGTGCTTTGCGGCGCATTGGTTACCTGCAGAGAGCATTCTTTGGCGAAGTTGGTGCTTCCGATCAGGAAGATGGTGGCCATCACGCCAAGAAAAACTAGGGTGGCCAGGTAGAACTTGATGAAGAAAGAGTAACCGTCGTGCGCCTTCAACCGACCTTTTGGCTTAGACTGCGAATGAATACCCATCGGTAAAATTGATTGCGGTTGTACGACGAGAATTGGAGGGGTAATGGGAATGAATGTGAATGTGATACCGTTACCATGCCATAAAATTGCAAGTAGGTATGCCCGATTGCGCGCATTCATGTGCCCGGTTGCGGTCATATATGTGTCCGAATGACTGCGTGCATACATGTGCCCAATTGTGCGCGTACGTGTCCTCCTGATTGCACGTATATATGTGTCCGTTTGCACACATACCTGTGCCCGATAGCGCACATGCCTGTGCCCGATTGAGCGTGTGTATGTGTCCGATTGTGCGAATGCATGTGCCCGATTGCGTCCATACATGTGACCGATTGCACGCATACATGGGCCCGATGGCGCGCGCATACATGTGCCTGGTTGCGCGCATACATTTGACGATCCCCCTCATACATGAAACCGACTGCCCGCATGCATGTGCCCGATTGCGCCCGTACATGTTCCCGATTGCGCGCAAACATTTGCCCAATTGTGCCCATACATGTGACTGATTGCCCGCATACGTATGCTCGGTTTGGCGAGCATTCATGTGCCGAGTGCGCGCATGTATGTGAATGATTGCGTGCATACATGTGCTCGATGGCGCGCATACATTTTCCCGATTGTGCGCGTACATGTGGCCGATTGCGCTCGTACATGTGCCCAATTGCACGCATACATGTTCCCGATTGCGTGCATACATGTGCCCAATTGTGCGCGTACACATGCCCGATTGCGCATATACATGCAACTTATTGCACGCATGCATGTACCCGATTGCGCGCATACATGTGCCCGATTGCGCGCATACTGTGCCCGATTGCACACACGCATGTGCCGGATTGCGCACGTACATGCACCGAGTTGCGCACGTACATGTGCCGGATCGCGCACGTACATGTGATCGATTGCGCGAATACATAGGTCATAGCACGCGCATACATATGCCCAATTACATGTGCCCGATTGTGCGCATCCATGTGTCCGAGTACGTGCATGCATGTGCCCGATTGCGCGCACCTGCATGTGCGCGATTGTGCGCGTGCGTGTGCCGGGTTGCGCGCATACGTGTACTCCTGATTGTGCACATACATGTACTCCCGGTTGTGCTCATATATATGCCCGAATGCGCGCATACACGTGCCCAACTGAGCGCATGTATGCGTCCGATTGCGGGCATACATGTACCTGGTTGAGCGCGTATACATACAACCGATTCCGCGGATGCATGTGCCCGATTGTGCGCATACATGTGTCCGATTGCGTACATAATTATGCCCGATCGCTTGCACACATGCCCGATTGCGCACATACCTGTACCCGATTGTGCGTATACTTGTGCCCGATTGCGCCCATGCGTGTGCCCGCGAGTATGCATACATGTGTTCGATTGCGCTCGTACATGTGCCCGATTGCGCGTATAAATATTCCCGATTGAGCACATACATACATGTTCCCGATTGCGTACATATTATGTAACCGATAGTTCGTGCACACATGTACCTGATTGTGCGCATACATGTACTCGATTACGCGCATACATGTGACCGATTACATACATACATGTGGTCGATTGCGCGCATATATGAACCCGATTGATTCATCGGAATATGACCTACCGTCGCCGTTGTAGAATTTTGCTCGTCTACACAAGCGAAAAGATCATCGGCGGTGGCACAGGTGAGCTTACGACGTTTTCCTTGTTGTTCGTTACACCTTAGATATCTCTCCTCCCACAACGGCTCCAACGTTACACTAAGCCCTAGGTAAAAACCTCATAAAGAATAGGTCGATAATCTAGATATAATATACTGTAATTGATAAAGGTGTTGCCACAAATATTAGTCCCCTCTAGGTGGTGACAAAAGTAAAACCCCTTGCCTACCTGGAACGTCGTGAGGAGCTTCATCTCGAACTTGAAAGAGAGTATCAGAAACGGCGCGACGAACACCGTACCCATCGGGAAAAACGGAAAAGCGGCCAAGATCAAGGCCTGCGGTGTTATTGGGAGACAGAACACGCGTCGACACGGCAACAGCAGCGGAAGCAGCACAGCTTGTCCTGATGGAGGCAAAGGGGGGTCCCGTGGGTCCCAAACAAAACGAGTCAAAATCTCAACGGCTCGTACCCTCACGCCGTGGGAGGTTTCACAAGAGGGAGAAACAACCACAGGGTTGTATACAGTGCTGCACTGTGCACAACACTATCTAACTCTAATTCCAAGTTATATGTCCCCGGAACGGGGGTTCAGTCCTACAGTTCGCTCAGGAGTGGAAAAGAATAGCGCGTGGATACATGAAAAGGACGCATCCTACGGTAACGGTGCAACTTTTTTTTTCTGGGGCTCCTCACTTGACGAGCTGCATACCTCACCCCAAAAACTTATGTTGAGTGAAGTGAAAGTGCAACCGGATGACCAAACCCATCATGGCCTAGGTACACAAAATATTCATATATTGCAAAACAAGAATGATATTATTCCGACGATTTTGGGTTAAGGAGCCCCGTCATTCAGAAACAAAATTGTTCAAAAGTGCCACCTCTGTCGTACGAGTAGCACGTGTCTACGGTCGAAGTCCACCGTTTTTTTTCTGAGGCTCCTTCCTCACATGAGAAGCTCTATACCTCACCCCCAAAAACTGATTTTGATGAAAAAAAAATGAAAAGTGCTCCCGGATGAACAACCCCACATGTCCTATGGTATACAACAAAAACATATTTCCAAAAAAAAAAGGAAATGAATTTCCGACGATTTGGGGTTAAGGAGCCCCCCGTCATTCAGAAGGCATTTCGGCGCTTTTTGGCCACGGTAGAGGTGAACCCATTTTTTTCTGAGGCTCCTCACTTGAGGAGCTCTGCACCTCTCCCTCAAACTGATTATGGGGAAAAACCATAGTGCTATCCGATGAAGAATCCCATGGCTTAAGGTGTTCAACGAAAATTATTGCCAAAAAAACACGAAATTCCGACGATTTTGGGTTAAGAAGCCCCGTCATTCAGAAAACGTTTCTGCTAAAATGTGCTACCTCCATCGCAGCACGCGTCAGTTTTTTTTACTATAATGGCGGGGATCCTCAACTGAGAAACCTACCCGATGTCGTTGGACTGTTACGGGGGAACATAGTAATCAGGACCAAATATGGTCGGCAAAAAAAATGGGATATATAGGTTTTTGTGTATGTCGTAGGTCCTGAATACTAGGGTCCTCCGTAATACCATTTGATCCTTACAGTAAGGACGGATTTACTGTAGTGGGAGTTGTGGTAGTCGGTGTGTTGTGTCAGCATGTGCGTGATCATAGAATTAGATATGCGCGGCACATCATTAGAGGTACACCATAATCACTGAGCTATGCAGTCAGCGCTGACTGCAGAGCTCAGCGGTTATGGTGCATCTCTAATAAATGCACATTCCGGGGTCCATCTGGCGGTTAAGCCTGGACCTCGGATCTACTCAAGGGTTGCAATACCTTTAGTCAGCACTGCCCCAAACAGGCGGGGTTATGGCGCTTGTTCCCTGGAAATGCGTACCGTGACTTTCAGGTGCATATTTCCGTAGTTTCCATCAAACATGAAAAATGGGGCAAGAGGACGTAAAACGGATTCGGAAGGAATTTTTTTTTAAATCGTTATCTGCCTAGGCCGTGACATATCCAAACCTGGAAGTACAGGAGGCCCACCATGCGCTTGGCCACCTCGAACTCCGGCTTCACGAAAGCCTTTTTAGATACCTAAAACAACGATAGCACAACATAGATGAGTTTACCTTGGTTTTCTTCTGCTTTCTGGGAATGTTCAGGAGTGATCGACATTGAAGGTCATGCTGCACATTGTTAGAGGATGGCAAAATAGTGATAATAGCACAACACAACGATCGCACAACAAGCCGAGGACAAGAAGAGATAAAAAAACAGTCGAATCATACGGTGCCAAGCCAAAGGGGTGACAAGATAAAACGAACTGTGTGGTGTCCAGAAGAAGAGATGGCAAGACAGCTGGACCGTGTGTTGTCAAGAAGAAGAAGAAGAAGAAGAAGGTACGATGACACAATTGAACCGTGTGGTGTGGTACGAGTGAGGTTCTTCATAGCGTACTTGGTACCTGGAACCGAGGCGAAACGGTGCCTCTCTTGCCGCGAAGGGTCTCTCTTTATTGCACGATGAGGACGATAGCATATGTATTTTTTGGCAGAAAGTACAGCTGAAGGGCGCCCCCTCCTACCGCAGCTCATGCGACGCACGCTACGATAGAAGTAGCCACTTTCTGGGCAAATTTTTTTCTGCATGACGGGGCCCCTTAACCCAAAATCGTCGGAATGTCATGTCATTCTTGTTTTGCAATCTGAATATGGTTTATGCCTAAGCCATGGGTTTGGTCGACGGGTCGCACTTTCAGTTTTCAGTGAGGTATAGAGCTCCTCTATTAAATAGTGAGGAGATGAAGAAAAAAAATGGTTCACCGATACCACAGTATATGCCATGCGTCTGAACGGGGATCCAACAATCATACACCAAGCCGTACATTTTTTCGCCGGCAAGGGGATGGGGGCGGGGGCACTCATTTGTTGCTTGCCTTACGTAGTCAGTTTGACCATTAACTACGCTCCACTTTCGAGACGGGGGGTCGTTTCTACTCCTATCAGAGACACCTCCGACGTTTGCGCGCTCGTTCCGTCTTTGCCATGTATCACATTAATTTGGTTTGCTAATTTTACCGCTTTCCTGTTTCGCCTTCTGTGGCCAGAGGGGGTGGGGGGGGGGGGGATTAATATTGGTGTTTGTACTCACAATGGCTTTGATCTGTGCAGCTCGTAGCGTGGAGTAGTTGATGATCTTGGAGAACACGAACTCAGTCACCACCAACTGGAAAAGTCCCGCTCCAGCCTTTCTTGTTAAATTAAATACGTCGCAAATACGACACAGCAGTATGGCAGGTAGATTATGCGAGTTTTCAGATTAAACCTCTAGCATACGAAGAAGTACAGTATACCGGCCCCCCTAACAAGAAACCGGGATACTGGGCGAGACTAGAGTTATTATTCAAGGAAGGGTGTGTTCCACACTAACTACGGTATAACCGCTCCCGAATTTCGTATTTCACCGGCATTTACAGGCTGAACTTCTTGCGGGGCTCTGTCTTATTAAAGGGACGTCATGTGGGAAGAAGGTGTTATCTACTGAGCTATACCAAGGGTAATATTTACGCTAACATTAACCTTTGTGGGACCCAGGCTTACCGGACACGCAACGGAATATCGCCCAAACAACTACATTTGCTTGGGTGCTGCAAGTAAGTACGAACGGGCGAAAACAAACGGTCGACACTTTCCAACACAGGCTCTGCTGCGTCTCTGCATCTGTTCGAACGCCCGGTCGGTGTCGATGCTGTTGTGTTTGCCATCCAATGGTGTGTGGCATGAGCTTCAACATCGTTCACTCATAAGCATTTCCGGAAAGTAAAAGAAAACCAAGGGAACAAAAACAAAAGATGACACGATGGCACTATGAGTTGATCAACCGCTCACTTGGTCCAAGCGGCAGGAGAAGCCGTCGGGCTCAAAGGTTTGCTCCACACGCGACCGCACGTCAGAGTATCTGAAAATACATCAATACACGCATTACATGCATGTCGATCACGCGGAGTTGCAGATACTTGATATACATTTAGGAGGGGGGGAGGGGGGGGGGGTAGAAGGAGGGGGAGTCCAAACCGTGTACTTGTCGTCGAACGCTCTCACGAAGGTTCGGTTATATACCAGCGTATCAGATTTTTTTAGTAGAGGGAGGGTGGAAGGAGAGGGGGATCCGAATCGTAACCTTTTCGTCGAACCAAATCAAACGACGTATAGCATGTTTTATTATTTGATTGTATATTTTGCCTTCTGACAAGCGCAGTGCATAACTCCTGATGAAAACGAAAGCTGACACATGTCCTATACTTGGCCCCCGAGTGCATTCGCACATGCTTATGGTTACTACCGCTGCTGGTCCAAGAGCTGCTCGTCGGGCGCGCATTCTAATGCATAGCGAAAAAAGGCGAAAAATTGAGGGTACCAGTACAGAATGCAGTAGACTTATACCTGGTATTCGTTAGCTACCTACCAGGTAGTTGGCCATGGGATTGTTCGTCAGATTGCACTTTCCATAATCCTCAAAGTCAGTCGTTGGGTGAGGTAGGTATACGTAGAGCTCCTCAAGGTAGGAGCTTCAGGAAAACTAAGGGCACCCCTCTATCGTATGTGTAGCATGCGTGCTTTTGACTCACTTATCGCCGGCTAAGAGGTAGGGGTTGGCGAGGAGGAGATAGGAGAGGGCTTGGATGAAGGCGTTCAGGATCTTGGCCAAGAACATTCTCGACGTGAGCATGTACGTCACCGTGCGCTCCATATCCCACTTCTCCAGCTTGGTGATGGCCTGTCGTCGACACATGGACACATGCCGCAGCATCAGCATAAAGAGTTACGTCGGTTGACATTCAAGTTTTGGCCCGTCCAGGCCTCCATATACTTCATATATACGAAGTATACTAGTTTTGGTGCATCAAGGCCTCTTTACACTTAGTTTTAGCGTGCCAAGTCTTCTTTAAACTTAAAATATTAAGTTTAGTGCATCGAAGCCTCTACTGTTCTAATTGCACTAGTTTAAGTGTGTCCGCTTCTCAAGCTTGGTGATGTCCCGTGTCCATCACATACACCGGCATCAGCAAACGCGTCGGTTGAAGATCAAGCATTAGCCCGTCAAGGCCTCTTGTAGCACTGTTAGAGCGGGGCTGTCCGTAAAGGAACAATAGCGTCGTCGCACATCGTTTGATTTGCGAAAATATTATTCAAAGTCAGTCATTTTTGTAGGTATGTGGATGACGGCGTTGCTAGCACCCTTACAACGATAGGCATGATGGTGCCTTGATAATTATGGGGCATGTGATGGCGTTGATGATAGTACCTTTCTACTGATGCTCATGACAGTACCTTAATAATGATGGGCATGATGGCGTTGATGACGGTTACCGTAGCAGGAACGATGGACGTGGAAATCGTAGCCGCCGCCTGGGTGATCTAGCACTATTACGATGGGTATGACAGTACCTTATTTTGATGGGGAAGATAATACCTTACTAATTATGGGCATAACAATACCTTTTATATGACGAGCATGATATAAATTAAGAATACCTTTATAATGATGGGCATGATGGCGTTGATGACGGTTACCGTAGCAGGAACGATGGACGTTGAAATTGTAGCCGCCGCCTGAGTAAGCCACGCGACAGACTGCAGCCTTTCGGCCAGACCGGTGGCGAGGTTGTCGGACAAGGCCGTCAGGATCACGATTGCCGCCCATGCCGCCATCTGAAACCACAAAAACAGACGACGAGTATATAGCATGAAACAGGGAGGGGATAAGACAAGCAAAACGTTTTATGTCATATATATGGGGGGTGGTGAAATTTAATGAATGCACATGAATAATTGGTTTTCAACTTGGAGGGAGATTATCGTGTTGTTGAGATGAAAATTAATCAGTTCATACTACAAGTAAGTCAATACATTAATTAATTTCCACCTTCGTGGGAGAAGATGTATGTATACTGACGCATGCTCGTAAGAAACGTCAACTAGATGTCTACTAGGCTCAATTTCCTACATTTTCGCCATCGTTATTGAGAACAGGCTTCTATTCGGGGTTTTAACGTCTCGTTAACCGGCACTTGTGTTGGTCCGATCTCTGTTAAACCATGTTCCCAACCGTATGGCATACCTGAACGCCCACGTACAGGGCAAACCCGAAACATCGGTGGCCGTAGAGCCGGATCCTGTCGTCCAGGCTCCTGGAAAACAAATACGATTACGAAAAAAAAGTTCACGCTCGTTCACAAATTTGTAATATGGTTGTGTTTGGCATTCGACAATGTGCGGCATGAGCTTCAACGTCGAACACTCGCAGACATCCCCAGGAAGAATCTGATCAACGGGAACTAATTAGCGTTTTTGTTTGCCATCCAATAATGTGAAGCATGGGCTTCAAAGTCGATCACGCACAAAACATGCCCAGAAAGAAGAAGAAAGACAAGGAAACGAAAACGACACTAAAAATGAATAGCGAAGGAAAAACTTCGAGCTTGTTCTCATCCCGAGGCTTAGTTATAACCTCGATCGCTCGTTTCTAAATACATCTCCTGCTTCTAGCTAGCCATTGAAAGACTCAAGCCGACCAACACTTCACAGAACCGGGAACAATTATCCGCGTGCGCGCCGAAATATGCTTGAAATCTAGTATGTAGGACGTGTGGGTGAGGTAACCCGACACCAAGCCAGGGGTTCATACGAAATTCAAACGGCGACGATTTATGGGGAGGGACCACGGCCGTGAGAGGAGGCCTCAGACCATCCAATGCCTGATTTAAATGATCGTCGGCAGAGCTAATTGTTAACATCAGTATCATTGTGGGACATGGTTGGCCCCGGATCTGCGCAACGACAAGCGGGGGAGCTCAAGAAAACGTGTAAAGTCAGTAGATGGTAGATGAGATGGTAGATGAGATGGTAGATGAGATGAGGGGGGTAGCGAAGAAGCAAAAAGTGCAACGCGATGAAGAACGCCCTATGGCCTAGGTTGAAACGAAAACATAGGCCATTTCAAAACATGACTGATATTCTATCGACATTGCTTCGTTTCTCAGTTGAGGAGGCTCATCCAACATCAATCAGGTATGTTGGGCGCCAAAACGTACTACCCCTGTATCGTCACGCGCGTCACCTGGTGGCGGACACGTCCGCTTGGTTTATCTCCGCTAGCATGTTGGCTGCTGCCATCCCGTTCGACAACCTGAAGTCCTCCACCTCCTGCCCCCGCCGAGAATTAATAAAATTTAATGCCGCGACCGGTCGATGGCCCGATGGGAGCGAGCGCGCGAAGAGCAAAGGTTTAACCCCCTATAGAACCGCACCCAAATATTCGAGGGAAAAACTACTAGGAATTTGTGTAGGATAAGACACGTGTTGCGTTACTTGTAGAGGTAGCTCTTATTGGCTCTTAGGCGTTTTTGTGAATGACGAGGCTCCTTAACCCAAAATCGTCGGAGTTTCACTGTTTTTTTGCAATAATTTTCATTGAATACCCACGTACCAGGTAGGTAATTTGATTGTTCATCGGGGAGTACTTTTATTTTTCCCCAAGTCAGTTCTGGGAAGGAGGATAGAGCTCCTCAAGTAAGGAGACTCAGAGAAAAAATGATGCACCTCTCTCTACCGTAGTGTGAGGCATACCTGGTCATTGGGTAGCAGAAAAGAGGTTTAAAGCATAAAGTAGCCGAATTGGGGGGGGGGGGGGGTTCGAGAGCAACGAGCATAATAAATTGGGTGAAAACATGGTATACAGCATATTGTTTTGTGCTCCTTATCCGGCAAAAATAGAAAAAAAAAAACAGAAAATAAAAGAGCAGGGTGGATATTAGCCTAACTTGGTAGGCACACGTATGTTGTAAGGCTTAGTTTAGGTAGGCAATTGGTTAACCTTTTACCAGCGGTCAAGCGGACTAATACCCCACTAATACCTTAACAAATGGCGTCGTCGACAGACCATGGGTTTTTGGGTCGTGGGTCGAATCTCACCTTCCACCAATAATAAAGTTTTACGACTTTCCCCATGTCGAACTTGAAAAATACTCTCCCCGGTATCCCCAGGAAATGGAACCGCCTGGATATTG
>JAYJMJ010000488.1:1360833-1372043 GCA_036873875.1 Laminaria ephemera | reverse complement strand
TACCCCGCCTCCCTTACCGTGAAGTAAACCTTGAGGGTGTTCCAGAAGCCGGACATTCTTGGCTGGTACTGCGCCACGTTGCTCTTAAGGAAGTTCGACGCCACATTGCCCCCCACGTTCAGCATCTGATTTTTGTTGTTTGTAAAAAATACAGCAATGTCGCCGTTAGTCTCAAAGCATTTTTATCCCCCTTCGGGGGTTCGGAGGAAAAACATGCAGAACACAAATGGCGATCACATACGGCATCGACCTCACCAAGAAGCCCTAGGCTGCTAGGGGGGGGGCGAATTGTCCGAAGTGCCACGTAGGGAAATGGACGACACACGCGCGGCATGGTGATTGATACTTACATATACTGCCGCATGCTCTTCCCAGCCGACTGATAACACTCTGACTGCTGTGTTTCTAGTTTTTTAGGTCGCTATACTGTGGATACCAGATCCCCTTCCCCTAGAGAGTACCGCCTCATTACACACAAGTTCAAGGTCACCAGAGGTACCCCAGACTCCGTTCTGTACTGACCCGAGGTACCGACCCACCTTAAGTGTGTCCTCCACACCACCACCACCACACAAGAAGAGAGAACCTGGTAGGGGCGCCGCCCCACATTGGCGTCGCGGCTTGGTCTCTTTTATCTGTGTTGGTTCGCAGCGCGCAGCCAAAACCTATACCTACGTCCCCAAAACCTTAACCCCCCTAGCACTATTATTAGAACGCTACAGGGCCCATGAAACGGGCCCAAACTTATGCGGTATTGCTTGGTTTTAGAGTCATGCTCTTTTTGAGTGGACTTTGAATGCCCCGTTTACCACGCCAAAAGCTCTGAAAAATGATGTACTGTCTGCTGTGGTGGGCCCAAAGAGTCCGGTCTCTTTTGACATGGTCGTACTGTAGTTGATTATTTTTTTGCGGTTTCCCAGTGGGTGCAAAGAGGGTTAAGGGACCCGTGCCTAGGAGACCAAAAAAAAAAAAAAAAAGCCGCGCGCGCGTGTTGTCCAGCTTCCTACGCTGCACTTCGGGGCACATCCCGTATACCCCCCAGCAGCCCGGTCTGCTCGCTATGGCCGATGCCGTAATTAATCGCCATTTATTTTCGACACTTCTTACCTCTCATTTCTCGTAGGGGTTAAGACCTGCATCCATTTTTTATTTTCAACAAATTACTTGGAATTAGAGTACATAAATTCGACACTTCATACCTCTCACTTCTCGTAGGGGTTAAGAACTGCACCCATTTTTTATGTTCAACAAATTACTAGAGCAATTCGACACTTCTTACGTCTCATTTGTCGTAGGGGTTAAGACCTGCACCCGTTTTTCATTTTCAACAATTGGAATTAGAGTAGAGACATTGGTTGCGGTGGCGCTTCAGAGGGGAAGCATGTCGAAAAAGCCGGACGATTACGGCATCCGCCACACGATTGTATGATAGCCAGGCCTGCTGGGGGCAGGGGGCGTGTCCGAACTGCCATATAAGGAGTTGTGCCGCACGCGCGCAGCGTCGTGACAAGTATACGGCTGCACGCTCGACTGAGGCCACAACAGGGGGGGGGGGTACCCATTTGTTGTTTGCCTTAGTCATTTGACCATTGACCACGCATCCCTTTCGAGACGGAGCACCGTTCCTACTCCTAACAGAGACACCTCCCACATTTTGGGCGCTCATTACGCTTTTTCCATGTATTTCATAGAAACTTTTTACTTTATCTTATCCCCTACCTGTTTCGCCGTCTGTGGAAACCATCTATCGCCTAGGATAAGCTATAGTTTTCTCTCTACTATCTAGCGTACCAAGCTTCTCCATGTCACAATCGTCTATTGTCCTCACACCTCCTCCTCTAATACATCCCGTTCCTCCTTGTACATGGCACATTCTCCCCCCATGTGAGGTCTAGTCTGTTTTGCTCTACCACAAGTCTACAGTAGGGAGACACCTAACGATTTATCGGGTTCCTCACACGAGGAGCTCTGTGCCTCATCCAACACCCGATTTTGGACCACACCATTACGCACCACTCGATGATTATCCCATTGGCAAGGCATATAACCAAAACATTAAAATATTGTACAAATGGATTTACGAATGTGTTGGGCGGTTCCTCGGCTGAGGAGCCCCGTTAGTCAGAGGATGTTGAGACCAAAAGTAACCCCCTCTGCAGCAGTACACCCTGTTAAGACCGACGTCCGTCCCCACCCTGGTAGACACGGCGTGCAGGTCTCGTTGTCGGCTTCGAAAGCAAAAGCCTTTCTACGCCCCGCAGGCACGCAACACCGCGTTTATTCTTTTGTCACGTTGGTGCCCGGCGCCTTCTTGGTTCCAGTGGTTGCACCAGCACCACAGCAGTACATAGACACTCACACCACAGACGAGTGCGAGGATAGAGGTAGCACTTTTCGGCTTTTTTTTGTTTCTGAATGACGGGGCTCCGTAACCAAAAACCGTCGGAATGTCGTTCTTGTTTAGCAATACCAGGTCTGATTTTTTTTTGTATACCTAGGCCATAGGAGGTTTTTTGATCATCGGGCTGCCCTTTCATTCTTCTCGAAACCAGTTTTTTGGGTGAGGTTTAGAGCTCCTCAGGTGAGGAGCCCGAGAAACAAAATGCTGCACCTCTATCGTAGCATGTATCGGTAGTAGTAACGAAACCAAACACAACAGTGTTGCAATGGGGGCAGCAGTTTTGGGCCAAAATATTTCTGAGTGTCAGAGGCCCTCAACTGAGGAAGCATCCATTGTCAGTGGAATCGCCTTTGTGTTTTCAACATTTACTCGTTAAGTACCCAGGCCATGGGGTTGTTCCTCGGCTTGCACTTTCAGTGTTCATAAAAAAAGTCACCGCTTGGGTGAGGTGTAGACCTCCTCAAAGCGAGACACTTTCAGCTCCTCAAGCGAGAAATCATTCGCTCGTAAGGATGGAAGCCTGTATGCACCCCGCAATGAAGGAGGCTTGGAAATTTATCGCACCCCTAACGAATATTGCGTGCGCCACCACTGCCTTGAATGGGGCACACACGCGTTGTTGCACCGTACCAGGGCTGTCCTGAAAGCTTTGAAAGCGACAAGGGACCGGAAGATACTGGAGTGGGAGATGGCTTTGAGAGTGCAAGCGGCATGGCGTGGCAAGAAGGCGAAGATGATCGTCTCGGCACTGCGTATTGTGCGGGTGAGTGGCAGTAGTTTCTAATCCCGCCAGCTTGAGATGGAAGAGAAAACTTGGCACCCGTATGTAGTTGCTATGGAGATTCAAGATGTGACGTCATTAAGTAATTCTTTTCATTCGTAAGTGGGTGAAGTTTGCATGTAGAGCAACATGTAATGCTGCACTTATCATGTGGGGTTGTTTGTTCTTCGTTCGGGGTGTTTTCGGGACCCGTTTATACCGTCCCAAGTTATTTATTAGACGGCCAAGGTATTGCCATAGGTAGCGAAGAGAATGCCTCAGAAACATCCCCAGCAAGCCGCGTCTACTTTACAGTGAGACGAATGAAACACGCTGGGGGAAGCCACACGGGCCGGTAAACGGCGGCAGTAGGCTTTACCACCCAAAAGCACGAAAAACACTCACCACTCGTGATGTGTTTTGTACGTTATCTGGCACTTTATCTGGTATGTTTTTTGCGTCAAGACTGGTAAAGCGACCCCAAATGGCGAAGGAAACGTTAAACTCGTTGGGATATCTAGTACTAGTAACATCCACCCGTTTGCTCTTCGCGCCAACCAGTCCATGCTCCCGCCTCCAGTAGTAATGGCGGGGGCTCGTCCTATCTAGGGGAATTTACTGTCAAAAGCCTGATAACCGGGTTGTGTACAGAAGCTGCTCCGTGATCGTTACCAGTACACAGCAATTTAGAGCATGGCTGAAATGTATTGTGCGATCTCGATCGCCACGGTATCACTGTCCGTAGTCCGTACCGAGAATTTGTTTTTAATTTTTCCAGATTTTCTTGCCACGTTTTTCGGGTTATGTACTCGTAGTATAACCATCCCTTTTAGAACTGAAAAAATATATGACACGCGTATTCCAAGCGGTTTTTTCCCCCAAAACGACGGTGCAGCTTTGAAAGGGTTAACCAACCTCTCGCTTGCCAAACTTCGTCCTGCACGTTGCAGGAAATAGCGTTGCAAAAAGCGGCGGCGACTACGATCCAGTCTTTCTGGCGTGCGATACGCGCGGTGCACCTCACTGCCATCCAGCGAGCGATGTTCAAGATCAGGCAGATGCAGGCTGGAGCATCGAAAGGCGAGCTCTCTCACCAAAAAACTAAACGGCACACAAAAAATATTGCAGCAATTAGAAAAGCCAACGCGGAACATCTTGCAAGCATTTCAGAGTCGCCCGAATCGGTTCCTCACCCTGTATGGAACGGTCGCGGCAGCATGCGTGCGGCATGGTGGTGCGACAAAGCATAATCATGCGTTCACACGACATGCCGCTCACTATTCACATGTAAGCGCTGCTGCGACAGGCTGGCAATGTGTCAAGTCCCCATTTGCTTCTGGCCGTCATATTATGGAGATCCATCGTTACGATTACGGAGGACCATAGTAAATAGAACCCATGACGCACACAAAAATCTATATATTCTCCTGTTTCTACTAGCCATGTTTGGTCCTCATTACTAGGTTCCCCCGTAATAGAACGAAATTAAAACACAATACAGGAAGCATCTCCACCTTTTCAGCTGAGCTGTCTTATGTGACGACTGTGATCGTGTGGGGCTCTGTAAAGCGTGTAGAACGTGCAACAAAATACTTCTCGAACGAGAACCTAAAATCAAAATGGGGATGCCTTCTTTTCCTCGTTTTTTTCGTGTTGTATTTCATCCTACTAACAATGGATCTCCGCAATTGCCCTACCACAGGCCTTCGAGCGTGTGAATTTCTCTCCGCGTACAATTAACAGTCACCCGCGACATGCCAACCTTGAACAACAAGAAAATATTCCCTCGCCCTCCCTTGAACAGAAATTCAACGCGTGTACCGCGGGTTCAAGGGGAGGTTGCGTGCCAAGGCTCGTAAAAACGTTTTCAAGTCGGACCTGGGGAGAGAAGCGGCTGCCATGTTAATCGAGAGAATCTTCCGCGGACACAAGGCAAGCCAAGTCGCCATTTGTAGCGTCACTGACATGCCTGAACGTCGTTTAGAGGCGTGACGTGCTATAACATCCAGTCGAAACTCCCAGTGTAACGTAAAAAATACGGCGGGATCTCCCCCATATAACGCTCTGTCACGAGTAGGCTTTATTGAGCACTTTTTGGTACGAGGGGTGAGCGGCGACGAACATTTTACTGCGTTTGTCTTATGTCGACGAGATGCATGCCCTCTCGGTGGCGCCTGAACGATGCGGAGGGTTTGCGAACGCAATCTACTACCAGTGGGAATGTACTGTACTGTATGCCGTGCTGTGCTGTGCTGGTGGTCGGAGGGGTTTACGATGTCGCTGTCGATCCGCCACTTGCGCAAACCTTTAGCTGAAATGCAACGACATGGACGCTGTGTCTGAGCATGAACCGCCTCTTTGGTCGGCGTGTTTAAATGTTGTCAGCTTCGCTCACGGTCGTCACAGTAGCGCTTAAACTCTGAATGAGGGATCAGGGATCTCAGTTCACCTTCGTTCGTGCTGCTAAGGAGGCATGGATTTGTTAACCACAAAGCCGAACCCTAAAAAGAAATACGGTGGTTACCCCGGTTCAAGAGCGCGTAAGACAAAGGCACTCGGGACGTAAGAGCGGTCAAATCGGCATGTCCCGCCTATGCCGGAAGCTATATATTGTCCAATACAGATAAGAGCGCTGTGTAGTTAAGAGCGCATGTTTCAGCTTGTCGCGGGGTGCTCTTGACTCGGTGTACCCACTGTACAATGATACGACCGCCCTGCATTAGCTATTGGTCAACCACTTGATCGGGAAACTGAAAGCGCTGTTTGTCCGGCGAATGATAGGGAAGGGAGAGGTTCGAGTGCAAGCAGCACTTAAGAGCGCTGGAGGATCAAGCGCGCCCGCTTTTGGTGAGACTGCGGATTTTTTTTTCCTGCTGCAACCACTACATCTTACCCGTTCCTTCGTTTTCTTTTCGGAACGTTACAGTATTAGGAGTTCCAGCCGTTGTTTTCAGGATGTCACGTCTCAATACGACGTTCAAGTATGTGAGGCTACAGAACAGAGGCGAGTAATTTGAGAGGAGAGGAGAGGCTCAGGTGATTGCCTAGACAAATTGCTGCAGAAACAGCAGCAAGATTTACCGCCGTGCCAGTCGTCGGTCAAAGGCGTCCAGCGAGCTTTCCCCCCGACAATGCCGACCGCCAAACCATGCCCACGCCCTTGAACCCTTAAGGAAGGAAAGCTTGTTGGAATCTGCGGTGTCGTCGACATCAGTCGCATTTATCTGTGGTCGTGTCTGATAAGACTTCAGTAAAATCCCCGATCGCGTCTGCTCGATAGCCGTAAAGAGTTATTTCTACCAGGAATGCGTGATACCACAAATTGAAGTGTGAACCAATCGGTAATACTGCAAAATCAGCAATTGTGAGAACCGCACTCAAGAACCGCTTCCGCAAAAAAATGCGAGTTTTTTCAAAACCGAGGGTTGTGGGAAACACCTCCTACCCGTCGATAGTACCAGGCAGGTGCCGTTTAAACCCTCTCAAACTTGGTCCCCAAATCATCAAAGTATGACACGCAGCTAAAAACAAAAAAGGTACGACGAAATCTCCGGTCTCACAGCTAAGTTGTCTTTTTTATTGATATTTAACCATCCCTTGCCTTGTATTTTGCGACTGTCTGTGAACCCAAAACTCAAGCTAAGACGAGTTGTCTGAGAACGCTGAAAATATCTCCGAGCGCTCAAAGATGAGGTTCGACGAAATCCTCGATCTCACAGCTGACGTGTATTTTTAATTTATGTTAAAACCACCCCCTGCCCTGTAATCTGCGACTGTCTGTGAGACTCAAAGCGGAAGCTAGACGAGTTGTCCGAGAACGCTGAAAAGGCTTCCAAGCGCTTGCAAATATAAGCTTTTTTCTCCCGAAATACTCGATCTCACAGCTGAGGTGTACTTTTGTATATATCATTATTAAAGCCACCCCTTGCCCTGTACTTTTTTCATGTCTGTGGACCCAAAGCTCAAGCTAGACGAGCTGTCCGTGAACGCCGAAAAGGTTTCCAAGCGCTTAAGTCACGTTTCGCAAGCCGTGGGCCCATTAAGAGCGGAGCACACCACCCTGAGGGAGGAGCTGTTCCATATTCGACACACCAAGAACAAGTACACGGACAGCGACAAGGCGAGTCAACTCTTTCTCATTCCTGCCGTGTCATCTTCACAAAAAAAAATGTGGGCAGGTACCAGCAAGCTGCGTTTGTTAAGCGTACGAGCCAGTCGTAACGAGCGGGTAGCGGTAGTTTTCAGGTCGGCAATCGGTTGCATTTCAACCCTTTGGAATGGAATCGACGTTTTTTTGGGGATATAAGTACAGCACGTGGAAAGAGCGTGGGATGTTGTTTGCTGTAGTAAAAAGGTAAAGGGATTCATTCAGTTAGGCGCCATGCGCGTGTGCCTTAAAAAGGTCCACACAATTGTGCGGGGGAGCGCTTGACCCTTTTTGGAACCGCAAAAAATATTCCACACTAATTTCAAGTGCTTTGCCCCCAAACATGTGGGAGCAGTGCTGGAGGGGTTAACGAGAGCAGGCATCATTCGGAGAAGGCCGACGAGCCGACCAGGGTGCTTAGTCAGACGAGTGGCAAGAAAATGAGCGAGACGCCGGGGTAGGGCAGGGAGATAGGAGGAGTACTTTATGCTTACGAGTAACCCTTTTAGAAGTACACGTACGTTTTTAAGGACGAAATACTTGGCATTAGTGTGAGGTGTTTTAGCAGTATAGAAAGGTTAGACGCGTTGACGATCCGAGAGTACAGGTAAATCAATGGAAATTCACAATTGCCGCGGGTGAAAACGATATACCAGGTATATGGTATGGTACAACCTTCCGGGCGCAGCACACGCCGTCCGAGACGATCATTACTGTTAAAGCAAGGAAGAAGAAGGACGTTCGTCTCGGGTGTAACTGACTTCCAGAAGCAGAGAATCACCTGATATGTCGCATATTGTTCAAGAGTTGTCACTCAGGGCATGAAATTATGTGCCACCTTTGGCTCAGAGTTATCATTGGTGATGCGCTCTGTTATCGGCACGCGGACCCTTCCCTGTACGTAGCGCTTGGCAATACATCAGACCAAGAGATACCTCAAGACCGTACAGTCTATTGAAACCAAGGGCGCACGATGGCCACTGCAACACTTTTATCGCTGCTGGCTCCACGGGGGGGCTCCGCGCCTCCAATCGAACGTTCTGGCCTGGTCGTCCTTGTGTACCGTTATCCACGGTTTTCACGCAACCACGACCAATCCGAGTGCTGCGCTATCACGACAACAGTCAGTACCTCCCCGATTTCTTCTCTGCAGATAAACGGCTGCCGGCAGCGGTTCCTGACAAAGTTCCTCCAAGTGCGCCTGGTGGAAGTGCAAGACATTGTGGAAAAACGAGTCAAGGCATTGGAGGCCGAAGCGATCGAGCTGGAGGTACGATACGGGTGGTGGAAGAACCGGTTAGCGAGGAGTACGCCGTTCCCGGGCCTTTGATTGTGCTTAGAAGAGAAGGTTGCAGGCGTGGGCACGGCTTGCAGGCTCAACTATTCGGTCTCGACGCTTGACTTTTTTTATGATACGCCTGGTAATGCCTTCATTTGTACCGCTCCAAAAACCAGGGTCCCCTTTCGATCTTCCTGAAGCGTTCACCGATCACCAACGCACACAAAGTTGACGGCAGTTACAGATATCCTACTTCCCGAGTTTCTAGCTGCGGCTGCCTGCAGGGTATACTCAATTTTGGCCTGGGTTTCAAAAGCACCTGCGGTAGGACTCGCTGCGCTCCAATCAACAAGAGCCTTCTTGTCCCAGCGTGCACGCACAAACCAACCCTCCCCTCTAACCATTCCACCGCACGGTAGGTGAAGGAACGGTACACCACTCGCCTGCTACGCCAAGTTGAGAGAGAGCTCATACCGCTGGGCACGGGCACCGTCGAGAAAGTCAAGCTTCTACGCACCGCAAGGCTGAGGAAAAAGGTGCGCGAAAAAAATCGCCGACTGAATCACAGCAGTATGAAGGTCCTTTACTGTATGGCAACAACACAGTCATACATCGTCCGCTAGACAACAACAATTACGTAGTCGGTCACCTCTTTGCATCCACAATTTTATGTATCCTAGAAAAACAATCAATAAGTTACTTTCACCCCTATGTGACCCATATTCGTTATTTTTTCAACCCTTTCTGGTATGTGCTCCTCTGGATGCGAAAAGCAGGCGAAATGACCTTCAGCAAATGTAATAAAAAAACACAAAATGACCCTTGCGGGGTATGGACGTCTGCCGTGTCAAAACAACATTCCCTTGTCCCCTCCAACCCCGCACGCGATGCGTTCGAAACCTTTCTCCGCCAAAGCCACAGCACTCTCCTATAGTCTAGCCATCGAGAAACTTGCGGGCGGCGACAGCACGTCTTTCAGCTTCTCGCACTCATACTATTAGAGTTTTCGGTTTCAATGGCGGTTTAACCTCTGTAGGATAACACCCTCGTTCTTAATGCAAACAGCTTGGAATAAGTGTGCGTTTTCTGCGACACACTCAAGAGTTCGTGCGTTTTTTTTTTTAAGTTGCTACAGGATTAAGTGTTTTGTCGCCGTATTTTTTTTCCCTTCTTTCCGATCGGTGCTGTCGCCGTCGGCCGCCTTATGCTCGTCTGCGCGATATCTCGGGTCCAGCATCCATGAAGCGAACACCTTTGTCGAGCCGGAAATTCCGCGGAACAATGTTCCTCAAAATTGAACATTTGCTATTAATAGCATCGCCTTATCTTCTTGGCGAGTTCAGGTCTTCATTTTGCGAATAGCAGATTGTAGGTAGCACAGTAGTGTGGCAGTGAAATGATTTTATTTACCTTCCCCATTCCAGGGAGACGCTACTCGTATGACGCGCAGTGGTGGAAAGGTCTTTTCAAATTTTGGGGAGAAACTGAAGGGTGCTGAGACCCTCATGCATGAGTCTCGTTCAACGGACGTACCCCGTTTATGCCTCCACCCACGTTTTGGGGGACACTCTACTTGGAATTAGTGTGTGGATACTATTTGCAGTTCTAAATGGCTAATGGTATTGAAAAAACGATAGGTTGGACACATGCTGAGATAGAGGTGCGTCGTTTTTTTTTCTGAGGCTCCTCACTTGAGGGGCTCTACACACCACCCACAAACTGATTTATGCAACACCACTAAAAGTGCAACACCATGAACAAACACATGGCCTGGGTACACAAAAAAAATAACATCGCAAAACAAGAATGGCATCCCGACAAATTTCGGGTTAAGGAGCCCCGTCATGTCATTCAGAAAAAAAAACACCTAAAAAGTGCTACCTGTATCATAGCACACATCGTTGACAGCACTCACCTTTCCTGCTGTTACACGGTTTATATCTGAAGGTGCGCACCGAGAGGAAGGGGGCGACGACTATCCAAACGAACTTCCGGGGATGGAGAGTGAGGAAGGCGGTTAATTCGTGGTATCGGGATTACTGGATCGAGTCCGAGGTGAGATTGCACGAATAACTGCGGTGCAACTTGAGAAAATGCGGGGCAACCTGAGCCAATGAGCTTCTGCACACGTAGATAATTCGTTATAACGTAATGTCCGACAAGGCTAACCTTTTTTCTGCTGAAAACAATATCCCACGCCATTTCCAAGCATGTTGTCCCTAAACACGTGGGTGAGGTGTAAAAGAGGTTAAGGCCACGTTATGATAACGGTAGTTGTTTTTAGGAGCCGGGGGTGCCGTGCGCCTGCGCGATTTATACCGGATGAAGCGGCTGAGCTCCTGGATGTACGCGTTATGAATACTTTGGTGCACAGTTATTCTCAACCTTCGGCGTTCGTTCTGGGGGCTGATGGAACTTTAAACCAATTTCTCGCATTTTTGTTGCTCGTCGAAATCTTGATTACTTCGTCAATTTGTCCCCAATCATAATCTTGGTTGGTGCACGCAATGTCTGTCTGGTCGGTGGAAACAGACGTCCTCCTTCCAGGCATTGCAGGGATGCGAGGAGGGTCTATGGTCCTAAGGTCTAAGGCCTGCATGCTCACGAGTGCGGGGGGGGGGGG
>JAYJMJ010000488.1:1348240-1358668 GCA_036873875.1 Laminaria ephemera | reverse complement strand
GGGGGGGGGGGGGGGGGGGGGGGGGGGGGGGGGGGGGGGGGGGGGGGGTGGTGGGGGTGGTGGTGGTGGTGGTGGTGTGGGTCGCGGTCGAGATTTAAGTTTCACCGACCGTGCGGCGGGCGAAACCTGGCTGAAGACCCAGGACATACCCTCGCTGCTGGAAATGTCGGAGACGGTTTGCAGCATTGGACCGGTGGGCTGGCGTCAACTGCGAGCCACCCTCCTGCCCGACAGCAACCTCGCTTCGCAGCTGACCGTCGCTGCTGCTGCGGAAATCGATTCTGTCACTGTATCAACCGCGGCATCGAACAGCGGTACCGGAATAAATCCGGATTCTCGCGGGGGCGCAGATCGCGGAGGGCAAGACGGTAGCCCGCATCTACAGCTGGGCGGTGCGCCAACGGGGGTGGCAAGCGCGGGGAGCGCGGCAAGCGCGGCGAGCGCGGCGAGCGAGACGAGCGTGGTTATCTGTGCTCCAGGCAGCGCTCCCTCTTTTACGTTCTTCCACCACGCCGAAATGGGAGAAGTGAGGTGGTGCCTGTCTCCAAGATCTGCGTTGGCGACACCCCGGACGCCGCGGAGGGTGGCCTCCCTCTCCAGGGTTACCGCGCACTACCAACAAGAAGGAGGGTGTGAGGAGAACGTTGGGGAGTCTGAGGTAGCTTTCGTGGAGGGCGGAACATCGTGGGATAATGGTGGGGGGGAGAATGAGTGGGAGGTGGTGGAAGACGGCGACATGGTTTTCTACTACAACAGAATATCCGGGACCAGTACGTGGGAGCCACCCCCGGGATGGGAGTAGTAGCGGTGTCGGCGCCGACAACGGGACAATACAGCAAGCAGGGGAGGGAGGGAGGGCGGCGGGTGATACCATTTGTTTGTGATGTTTGTTCCGCAGCATGGGGATGCAAATATGTTTGTAGCAACCGCGAGCATCTGCAACATTTGGGACATACCTACCTACGAGTGTAACATTGCGCTTTTTGTTCAACATGTTTTAGCCTATTCTCCAGGCCACCAGCCGTGCCATCCGTAGCACCACACGTACCATTGAGGTCAAGTAGTGGAATCTAGTTGAGCGGCAGCTTGTCGCAAGGACGTGTTGACCAACCAACTATGCACCCGGCAAATGGAACTGTAAGCGACTCGAGTGAGGGAGCGCACGCGTGGACTTCAGAGCCACCTTCGCGTTCGTGGAGCCACTGTACGGCAAACCAGGCGCCCACTTGACAGGAATCAAGAGCTTACTTTGTTCATGACGGATATTTCTGATCGAGTAACAAATCGCAGAAAAACGTGCAACGACCCCCTCCCCCCATCCCAAACGAAACTCAAGCCCCTAGAACTCTTCGCACGCGGTTTTTGCCTTGCCCGCGCGCCCAAATCGAAACACGCTGGGTATGTTAATCTTGCCTTGCGTGCTGCCCAAAACCATACAACGTTGTGTATGTACATCGCGGGCGACGTATGCGTCTCTTGTCTGCGCCTCCCCTCCCCTTAAAAACCAAGTGTCAACCAAAATAATTTCGAAATATTTGAATGTATTGTATTTCCGGCCATATACGTTAAAACCACGATCACCTTAAACTTAACTGTACGCGTGGGCCATGTTGCACGTTGCCGCCATAATAGCAGTTTGCATTTTCGGCTAAAATACAGCATCAACGGTGCGCTCAACGCTCAAGATCACCCGTAACTCAACCTTTCTGCTCTTCTCGAGCAGTGCGGCATTCGGTTTTAACCACCCCCTGTCCCGGTCCCCCACAAAAACAAACCTTAGTTACAACGCACCACCCCGCAATCGGGGGTTTTAGCCCAAACTCGTGTTTCAAATCAACCACAATCAGCCATTTATACAACTCTTCCGAATATCAACAAAACAAGCAATACCCTAGCCTGCCCGGCTGACTGACTTCAACCACCGCCACCGCCACGGTTGTCTCCCTTAGCGGAGGCTGCCTTCTCTTCGTCCTCCTCGACGCCCTCCGCTAGAGACTCCCACGTGAACTCGTTCTTCCTAGGAAAATCGCTAGAAACAGGCGTGGTGGCAAACATGGACGTAATTATTGGTCTGCCGCTGCCGCCAAAGTTTCGCCTCAAGCGCAGATCTTCTTCGTCATCACCACCACCGCCACTGAAACTGCCGCCGCCGTAGTAGCTGCTGCTACGTCCAGTATTACAAGCGCTTCCCGATGCCATCATCTCAGATGCGGCGGCACTTCCCCCACGTCCGCTGCGGTGTTGTTGACCGAAGCTTCGACCACCGGGATGGGTGCGCCTGCCAGTAGAAGGACTGTCAGCGGCCGATATGTCGATCGTACCACGGCTGACCTCGGGCTCCCACGACCCGCCCCCCTCTCCGGCAGCCCTTAGCTTCGACGGTAAGGTTAAACCTTTTTTCCGACGGCCGGCTTTGTTGTTCCCGTTCGCGGGTGTCGCCGGAATCGGTACTGTCGACGCTGCGCTCCCGCGCCGCTGATACCGGGACCGCCGGCAAGGGCAAGGGCACAAGAACCGGCACCGGACCTTGCATCGGCTAGTCCCTTGTTGTCGGCGGAGAACGCGAGGTGGTCTGATTCCCTCGAGGACGTCGGTGATGCAGGCGATGAGGTTGTGGCACACCATGGAGCACCAAAAGCGAGGCCAGGAGCGTCGCGCAAAGCGTTGAATGTAAGCGCGTTCTGCTGCTTTCTCCCTTTCTTCGGCCTGTAGAGGGCGAAATAATTCCAAAGTGCAATGTGTTTTGCAAAGTTAGCTTCATTGAACGTGAATGGGGGGCAGGAGGGGATGATCGTGGTACGGCATTGAGAAGGAACCCAACGCCCCACCCGCTGAAGCGTGCGTGACCAGTTGCAGGCGCTGTAGTCAAGCGATGGGTAAGCGATGGACGCGTGGTTTCCGTTCGATGCTGCAAGCATCGGGTACGCTGAATGCGGCAGGCGGGGCTATACGATGAAGGTCACGTTCAAGATTGTTGTCGTTGGTGCCGAAGATGTCCAGGAGAAACGTTTACTGTTTGGTTCCTGCAGCACCTTCTTCCAGCACAAATGATAGGAGGAGTCAGATATATTCGGCCAGCTACTGGCGGCGGGACATGCCACGATTTATTCATCGGAAAGAAATGGGCTATGAATAGAGCTCTCTGTCACAGGAACGGCCAGAGGATATTTGGACAAAAACCCTATCGTTCGTTGCAGAACGAGCCTCCTCGGCTGTAAATAGCCCATTACTTGATACAGTCGTCCGTTGCACTCACGGTGGGGGTTGCGGAGGAGTCGGGTCCGCCTTCCGCCGTAGCCTTTGCGCCCATCTTGCTAATCACCGACACAGCCACAGATGCCCCCGTGTCCACGTAGACCGGAACTAACAGAGCTGTTCAGGGAGGAAAATGACAACAATCGACAATCACAAAAGTTAGCACTCGCTGCGGGAGTTCGTTTTTTACGTTCAGTATGAGGTTGGTAAGCAGTGGTTGGAATATCAGCTAATACCACTGGGTATCATGACTACTGTACATTCTACAGTGCGTGTACCGGTGATGCACAATCATCCCGCGCATCACAATGCCAACTTTTGCAGTGTGACTACCTTGCACTAGAAAAAATCCTGCGTATGGTGAGCAGCGGGGAGACATCAATCAGCCAATGCCACCTGGTATCACGACCACGTACTGGTGATGCACAATCATTCTTAGCGTCACAATGTCAACCTTTGCAGTGTGACTGGCTTGCACTGGAAAAGCACCTGCGTGTAGCGGCAACTGCGAAATTGGCCGTGCATCGTGTGCGTACTTGAGTGCTGCGATAGCGTCATGGCTTAACAACACCCGTCATTCTCGTGACACCACCCACTTGTTTTAGGAACAGGAAAACGTGTACAGTCGTACGTGGACCAACCGGGTTTGAGAGCACGGTGCTAGCGTGCCGCGCTAAGCTGGATACGGATATTTAACCAATGCTAGCCACCACGTATGGCTTCCCGCGAGCGTAGGCAACACGTATACGGCGGGAATCTGCGACCACAAGTATGTAAAATCAACAAACATGACAACCGTCTCGTGCCGGCAGTCTCAGATGCAGACACCTCCTACGATGGAGGCAGCACGTAGTGGTAGAAACGTTCTCTAAATGGCGGGTCTCCTGAACCAAACATCGTCGGAATTTTATCTAGTATTTCATGCAGTAACCTTCGTTGCATATCTCGGCCATGGGGTTTGTTCATCGGGGTACGAGAACCTTTCTTTTTCCCCCCAAAATCAGTTTTCGGGAGAGGTACGATAGAGCACAACAAAATGAGAAATCTCAGGAAAAAAAGGACGCATCTCTACCGTACTGTTATTAATAGTACTGTTAGTAGTATTAGTAGCATTAGTAGCATGTGTCTGCATGGCCACGGTAGCGAGTGCACCGAACGCTTACGACGGTCCTCACTTGAGTACCTATTTCTCTAGGCCATAGACTTTGACTCGCGCTACGATAGAGTAGAGTAGCACTTTCCGGCTATTTTTTTTTCTGAATGACGGGGCTCCTTGACCCAAAAATCGTCGGAATGTCACTTCTTGTTTTTGCAAATATATATTTTTTTGTATACCTAGGCCATAGGTTTTTGTTCATCTGGTTGAACTTTCGTTCTTCTGAAAATCAGTTTTTTGGGTGAGGTTTAGAGCTCCTCAAGAGAGGAGCCCGAGAAACAAAATGTGCGTCTCTACCGTGGCCTGGGTCCTTTGTTTTAGAACACATTGAATTGCAAACCGATGAACAACCCCATGACCGAGGTGCAATACCAACAGTGTTTTTAAACGCAAATGGCACTCCAACGGTACTGGGTAGGCTCTCTGTCGAGGAGTCCCCAGATCTGAGTTACGACTAGCGAGGGAGAAGGCGAAAAGAAAAATTGCGAAGATAATACATGGGATGAGCAAAAAAACAAACAAAGCAAAAAAGAAAAAAAAGAAGCCCCGACAGCCAAAAATATATATTTTTTAATTTGCCGAAAAGCGGTACCCCTAGCGCAGTACACGTCTAGGCGTATCTCACCGAAAAGAGCTCCGATCTGCAGGTAGAAGACGATGTCGTTCCAGGTTGAGGCGTCAGAATCGTCCTCGTCGCGAGTCGCTGCTGCCGCCATCAACGCCGCGCTCGCGCAGTCGACTGCCGTCAGCACCGTGTCCATCAGGTTCACCACCCTACGAACAACAGGAGTGACGAAAGCTCAATGAGCGAGATGGCAGGTGCTCGCTATATATTTGAGTTTTTTTACGAGGTTAAGGTTGGCAAGTTAAAGCTTCCCAGATAATCGTTGAAGCAGCCCAGCCAATCGAGAGATTGTTTTGCAGGCAACAGCAGCGAGTTAGTTAACCCTGCACAGATCGTAAACAGGCGTTTTTTTTTTTGGTTTTATCGTGTTCTTGGTGGATGGTCTCCTACAGGAGATCACGGGTCGTCGTGACAACTTCTGCGAGAATGTTTACGTCGCTGACCTGTTGGCGAAAGGAGAGAACTTGATCAGTACCGCCAGATCCACGGCGTGCAGCCCACTAAAAATTACGAGCTGCCGAAAACTGTCGTCCACAAGGCCTCCCGCGCACGCCAAGGCAAACCACTGGTATTCCGGCCGCCGAGGGAAAATATAGCATGAAAAAGAGCACCATAACGAACAAAAACAAACACGGAAGGGACAAAACGTTGGAGGGCATTGCAGTTTAGGCGGCGCTTGCCTTTTATTCTACGAGAGATGGTTTGGTTTATGACGAGTGCAGTGACTGTACCGCGGTACAAAATATCTGTTGAACGTACGCCATACCACACGTCGATATTGCAACAACATGTTTCTGTCTAGCTATATACGCTTGCCATAAATATGCCGACGTACCCTGGGCAGATTCCAAATCAAATCATGGGCGCCGGCGCTCCCAAGGCGGTGTTTTCGGCCAACACATGCCACGACAGAGGTGAATGGTATCATTTTGTTTTTCTGAGTCTCCTCACTTGAGGAGCTCTGTACTTCACCCACAAACTGATTTAGTGTAAACTAAAAGGGCAACCCGATGAACGAGCCCATGTCCTAGGTATACAAAAAAAAAAATCAGATTGCAAAACGAGAATGACATCCAGACGAGTTTGGGTTAAGGAGCCCCGTTATTCAGAAACCGTTTGAGCCAAAACGTGTTACCTCTGTCATAGCACGCGTCAAAAGAAAAAAATTCCGACACAGAAAACAGGTGCTGTATTCTACCTTGAGCAGCAGGAAGACCAGATAGGAGCATCTCGACTTGGAAAAGTCGACGAACAAAGGCTCGAAGCCTATGCGGAACCAGTCGGCCTCGCGTTTAGTTTCCTGACACGAGACGCGAAGGATAAGGAAGATTAACATTCTCGATCTATGTGAGGAGGAAGAGGAGGCGGGAACTCGACGGATGGCAGCAGCAATATTCAGCGCAAGCATAAACTTAGAGCTTGGTCGCCGTGTGGGGATCCACAGATATGGCCCTCCTCGGCTAAAACAAGATAAATAGGGTTTCCCTTGGCTTTATTCTACCTTCCGGGAATGTTTATGATTGATCGACGTTGAAGCTATTAATAATGCTGTACATTAGAGGATGGCAAACGAAGCTACAGCATCAGCGTTGTGACGGCAACGGTGCCTCTGCCCATATGAACGCCGGGGGCAACACCGTAAGGCTAACGCGATTCGCCCCGGTTCGATGCACGTGAATGTCCCGAACGCCACTTGGCTACTTTCCATTCCAAGAGCCTGCAACCATCAAAGAGTGGACGCGTCAGCGTGGTTTGTCTGTGTATTGATACATTACCGCCGGGTGCCATCAGTTTTTACCTCGTCCTTCGTAGCCACCGACTCCCACTTCCCGGTGTCCGCCCAAGAGAATAGCAAGCCCTTTTCATGCCAGCCGAGGGCGAGCTGCCGGGCGCGGATGGCATCGGATTTTTTCGGGGAAAGGCCGGAAAGGGGACGGAGGGGGTCGAAGGTTGACTTACGGCATGCAATCCAACCTACGGTATCGGCCCTCTGATAAGGAAGCCGAGCTATTTTGTTGTAGGCTAGATTTCTTACCTGAGAAAGGGTGTGTCCAACGACGCGTGCTACTAACAGTACGATAGAGGTATTAATAGCACTTTTTGTCTTTAAGCCGTTTTGTTTCTGAATGACAATGACGGGGCTCCTTAACCCAAAATCGTCGGAATGCCGTTCTTTTTTTCAAATCTGAATTTTTTGTATACGTAGGCCATGGGTTTGTTCATCGAGTTGCACTTTCAGTTTACTAAAATTTTTTGTTTGTGGGTGAGGTTCAAAGCTCCTCAGGTGAGGAGCCTCAGGAAAAAAATGATATCATTCACCTATATCGTAGCATGTGTCCAACACTAAAACCAGTATAACTGTTAGGTTAAGTTTCTTGTGAGGCTGTTGTTTGTGAGAGGGCCAGCGGTTTATTGTCGATAGGCAGGGACGGTGACGAGAAGGTGCCGCTCCTCGAGAGGGGGAAGGGGTCGAGGGTTGACACGCGGCATGTAGTCTGGGTCGCCTGATGAACGGTAAGGCTTGGTGGTGGCTGTAGGTGACTTGCCACCGTCCTTTCCGGAACGGCGAACTCGACGATTGCTACGGTAGAGATAGCACGTTTTGGCTGGATTTTTTTTCTGAATGACGGGGACTCCTTAACTCAAAATCGTCGGAATGTCAATCTTGTTTTGCGTTATCATTCGTTGTGTACCTCGGCCGTGGGATTGTCCATCGGGTCGACCTTTGATTTTTTTCTGAGAATCGTGGTTTGTGTGAGGTATAGAGCTCCTCAAGTCAGGAGACGAAGAAAAAAAATGGATGCACCTCCATCGTAACATACGTCATTCATTCCCTAGTCGAAGCAACAGGGTTTATCTGTCGATCGATCTAACAAGGGCTTCCCTCGCGCCCCACCGAGCACGAAAAATTTATGGTCTTATGTGGTTTCGCTCCGCTGCACCGGTCATTCGTAGCGTTTATTGCGGGTGCCCAGAACGACGGGGGGGTGTCCTCGGCGACCATACTATTCTGCCTCTGGGGTAAGGAGGAAGGGTAAAAGCGTTAACGCTTGCTCGAAGTCGCGCGAAAATGCAATAGCCAACCAATTCACCGAACAATAGTACCAGGTAAATGATACCTGGTGCCAAGCACCGAACGACCGTCCATTCTAACGTACGACGCAACATATACCAGGTAATACCAGTAGAATGTGCACACGAAAACAATCGCGTCGAAGCTAACCTTTTGCCAGAAACTGTGCTGCGGACGTCCCGGCTCGGCGTCCAATCCCCCGCCATCCTCCGCTCGAGTCGCCGCAACGGTGGCCGTCGCTGCTGCCGACCTCGTGTTTGCCGGTGAACCTTCCCCATCTTCTACTCGCATGAGCTGATGCTGACCACGATCTTCCCCGGGTTGGTTTTGTCTCTGGCATTCGCGTTCTGTGGCGTTGTGGAGCCTGAAGACCAGTAGCCCGTCGGGACGGACGCGCACTAGGATCGTGCGCCCGACCATGATGATCATGAGCACAGGAAACAATAGCTGCAAAGCCCGCAAATGGATATACGGGGGGGGGGTGGGGGGCGTAATCGTACAATGCGTGGTCGTATTCCTTAGAGCCATAGGTGGGAGGGTGGGGGAGGAGGTATGGGGTGTGCTCATCCCTTGTATGGTCGTAGTCGTATGACCATAGGTGGGGGGGGTTATGCTTTGTACCATATATCCTGCTGTCCTGGGTACCAATGGGACTGAAAAGCCATCGTTCACCAAGTGGTTGTTTCTAACCTTTACTCCAAAAAAAAGCGGTATTTCTGTAGTATCTTCATTTGGTTTTGAATGGTTTGGGCGCTGTTGTTGCTGCACCCGTAGCCCCCCGCCGAACGGGACTCATCATCCACACGCGCTATGACGGTTTCCCGCTGTGTTGGCGATTCAAACCCGGCATAAGGTATGGAATGCTTTCGTGGACACTAGGGAGGGGCGCGACCGACTAAGCCCCTCTCTCGAACAGGCGGGGTGGGTTTTCTCAAGAGCAAATAAAACTTACGTTAAATGATCGATGGCAGACCTAACGAGCACAACAATATACATGTTTCCCCGCACCGTCTGATCCTGTACGTTTTTAGAAAAGAAGCATATGTCATCATCCGCCGACGCAAGGTCAACACACTGAATTGCTTTTTTCTGCGTTTTACCCTCACCAAAGCTGCGATAGCCAGCCAGAACACCCACGGGCACTCCGCAGTCCGAATGGCCGACACCTGCGCCGCGACAGCCCCCTCGAACGCCCAAAGGAGGAACAGGAGCTCGAGGTGGGGGAAGTGCAGCCATATGGAGCGGGACCGTCGACGGCATGCGAGGATGGGGTTGACCTCCATCTGCGCTTCAGTTTCTTGGCTAGGCACCACTTCCGAAATGCTGAGGCTGGAAAGAGAGACGAACAAAACCGAAATGTGTAAGACCCAACGTTCACCTCGCATCATTGCCTGGTTTGATATATGTAGGGAGGGGTGTCATCAAATCAAGCATGGCCGGAGTCCTTAGGACCATAGCCCTTCGCGTCTCTAGAAGGTCGGGACGGAGCACGTCGAGTTTTCACCGGCCAGGCAGACATAGATAGCACCAAGCGCGAAGCGCCGTGAGAGATATATAGGGGGGTAATGAATAACAAATGAACTATTTTCGGGGGTTCGGGGAGACGATGTGATATCTATCTTCGTCTTTGGATTTTGATGTGAGAAGAGGAGGTGGACGGGAGTAGGTCCCAGAGGCTACACCCTAACGGGCCGGTTCCTGGCAAGTAGGTCTTGGCACGCGTTACGATAGGGAGAGCACTCTTAGCTATTAGGCCAAAATATTTCTGACTGCCGGTGCTCCTGAACTGACAACATACTACCTACGATAGAGGTAGGACTTTTTTATTGCTTTTTTTTGTTTCTGAATGACGGGGCTCCTTACCGCAAAACCGTCGGAATGCCCTTCTTGTTTTTGCAATATTAAACATTTTTTTATACCTTGGCCATTGGTCATCGGGTTGCACTTTCATTCTTCTCATAAATCACTTTTTGGATGAGGTTTAGAGCTCCTCAAGTGAGGAGCCTCAGGAAAAAAAAATGGTGTACCTTTTTGCGTAGTATGTGTCTTAACCCAAAATCGTTGGAATGCCTACAGTGATTTACAATACTGACAGATGCTACGGTAGAGGTGCACCATTTTTTTTCTGAGGCTCCTTACTTGAGAAGGTACTATCCTTCTCCCCAAAAATGGATTTTTGGCAGCAAAAACAAAAAGTACTTATCCGACGAACAATCAAAATGATCTAGGTATACAAAAAAAAATATATATACAAGGCTTTCCTTCGGAGTGGGCTTTTTACAGGCATACAACATTGTTTGGTTGGCTTAGGGCTACTCC
>JAYJMJ010000488.1:1315170-1338515 GCA_036873875.1 Laminaria ephemera | reverse complement strand
CATGAGATATACAAACAACTGTAGAGAGGAAGACGGCTTTTAATGCGCTCTTGCATCCTGTAATAACAGGATGATTTTATGCACGGTAATTTGTACAACCGGGTCAAAATGGTGTTTTATATGAAAAAGTTTTGGTTGGAGGGCAGTCACAGGAGGTATGCAAACCACTATCTATTGAATGGAAGACGGTATTTTATATCCTGTAAAGCGTGTTTATTGTAATCATCTATAACTATCGTGCTTATTCAAGTCACTATCTGTTGTACGGGAAACGGCATTTCATATTTGTTGTATTTCTTTGCATATCGGCCGAGTTAATAGTAGCCGTCTCCACATTGTTTTTTTTTACTGACATATATTTAACTGAGTGGCCTCCTTAGTGTCTGTACGCCTTGTCTCTCCGTGTGTATGATATGTACGTGTGTTCGTTACGAACACACACGGCCTACTGCAACTACGAGGCACGAGGCAAAATGTTCTTGCCTCATTCGCCACTCTACTACTGATAGTACCCGAGCGACCGAAGGGGGCCAAAAAACTGCACCCACGGATTTGGGGACAAAATACACTTGGAATTACTGTTGAATACTTTTGCAGTCCTGATTTTTGGATCAAGACACACCAGGTACCTGGTATGAATTTTGGTTGTTTTATTCCCATCTTTAAGACTTGCCACGTCTTAGGTTCGTCTTATCACGTCTTACATTCGTCTTATCAAGTCTTGGCACATCGTAGATTCGTCTTAAATCGACCAAGACGAATCGACGGCCCATTAAGACCAATCTAAGACGTGCTAAGACGAAAAACACGGATTAACATGACTAAGATTCGTGCGTCTTACACCAAATGTTTTCCGCCTGCGGGCTTAAGGGTCCGTCTTACCGAAGAACATGAAATGAATTGAATTTCGTGAGAAATACCAGAAAAATACGACTCTGCTTCTTATCGAGGAATGAGGTAGAGTGTTTTAGAATCCGAAAAACGCAAAAAGGTCAACGAAAACCCTTGGGCAACGCTCTAGGCGAGCGAAGGCTCGCGTCCTCCGCGGAGCACCGCGGCTAGCGGCAGCTTTTTTTGCCGGCACCGGCTAGGAGGCTATCGCTCTAAGGGTCTCTTGGGTGGGCTGGTCGCCCCACGCGGGCAGCAGCAACGGGGATACAGCGATCGAACTTCTGAGCGAAGTCGTGACGTGGTGGTTACTCGTGTAACTTTGGAGGTGCAGGGTGACGAAAAACTGGGTCTGCGGCGGCCTCGATTCGTTTCGAAGGGAGCTGATAATCATGACTACATAGTCGTGATTTAGATCACGACTACGGGGGCGTTTAGGAGCCATCCCCGGGTTTCGGGCCTTGTGTTTCGGCTTTGGGTTGGGGTTAGGGATGGGGAAGGTTGGGGTTATAAGGCTATTGGTGCCGGTCTCGAGGGCTGTGAGAGCTGCAGCGACCAAATTTGCCGAGTTTATGGCGTGATATACACCTAGGGTTAGGGTATAATCACTCTGCTGCAGGGCTTCGCTATCGTTGCAAGTTGGCCTGTGAGAGTTGGCTGGTGCGCTGGAGAGGACGGGTGCGGCAGAAACACGCTAAATGCAAGGCCTGAAACGCGGGGACGGTTCCTAAACGCCCCCGTAGTCGTGATTATCAGTCCCCGGCTCCCCCCCCCCCCCGCCCCCCTTACGGCTGCGCCGGTTCCTTCTCTACAGGGGGGTACGTCTAGGGTTTGCGCAAGAAGATTGAAGCGTTTCTTTTTATGTGTGGACGGTGGGGGGCGTGGAAATTAGTTAAATGTCTTGAAGTATTATGCAACAGAACTGAGTAAGAATGTGTCGTCGAAAAAATGCGGTGCGGCCAAACTTGAGTCCTGTCATCACACGTCCCGGCGTTTCCCTTTGCCCTTCCTCGCCTTACGGCTGCACCGGTTCCTTCTCGACTCTCGACAGGGATACGTCTCGGGGTTGCACAAGAAGGACGACACTTTTCTCTACGTGTCGGAGGGGGCGGTGGGCTGGGGTCCCCGCATGCGTCTCCTGTCAACCACGGAATACACCCTTATCGTGCTCAGGTCACCCGAGGTGTGTCAGGGTCTTCCTATATATATCACATGCCTGGTAATATAGTGCAAGAAACTTAAGAAAACGATAGTTAAGAAAATAAGGACGATATTAGAAAGTCGTTACGGTACTAACAACAACAACAACACTCCCCACCGAAAAACTGACTTTGAGAAAGTATCCAATTGCAACTCGATTATTAGCGTGTTTACGGGATACCAAATTTGGTTGGGTAGGAGTTGGATAGGAAACATATAATAATAGTATTGAAACGGTCAAATCACAACGCAAGGCAAGGTTGGTTGGCCTTGGGCTATTGAATTTGTCGGTTTCAATACTATTTTTACATTTTTTCCAACCCAAGAGAGTTTGGAAATCGCAAACACCCTACTAAACAATAATTATTGTGTTTGCCATCCGATAATGCGCAGATTAATTTTCAACGTTAATCACTCATGCAGGCTGGTTCAAGCAGAGCGTGCCAAATTTCGAGCCCGGCTAATGCCCACGCCGTTTTTGCAAGTTAGACTCTGAATTTTTGCACACGTGTTCTATGAAGCCTAGGTGAACTTTCGAAGGACAGGTTTTCTTACTTTTATATTTTCGTCAGATATTTGGCCATTTCGTTTTTTTCCGATATTTTTGGATTTTTGGGCCTTAAGGGAACCTACAGTCATTTTATCGCGAAAAGAAAACAAAAATAGAATCCCGCCCGCCTTTCGATTTTCAATAAGGGCGCACAAAACACGTGTGCGAAGTTTCAAGGTCTATTTCACAAAAACAGCGTGCACATTTGGACTTTTGTACGAAAACTGTATAAATTGCACAAATTTACGGCATAGCCCTGATTTGACTTGATTTCAGTAGCAAGTCGATTTTGGGCGTAAAATCTGACTCTAAATCGACACAATTCTGTCAGATTTTCGACTATTTGGGCCAAACTTCCTACAACCATGTCTTGGAGTGCCTGGCGCCGGCTGATTTCGGAGAAAAAAAAAATGTAGTGGGCCGATGTTTTGGGGGCCTTTAGCTGAAATAGTGAAAGGCCGATTTCGACAGAAGAAGAAAAAAGATGAGTGTCTAGCCGAGATCATTATCTACCATCGTGCAAAATTCTGGGACGTTTATATAATTTTCAGGAGAGATAACAAGGAAACATTCCAAGAGCTTTTCTGTAATATCGAAATAAAGTAAAACAAACGTATTTTATTACGAAAAAAACTCTGAAGACGCCAACTTTCGGCTACTTTCACACATTTTTGGGCATAACTTTTGCCCAAATTAAATGTTTTGAAATCTGACCACGTCGCGTTTTTTCCCTCTTCATAGCGGTCAGTATGATACCAACTAAGTGGCATTCAGATTGATTGCATGCAGGATTTGACCGGGCTCAAAATTTGGCACTTCCAACGTGAACCAGCCTGAAGCATTCCCAGAAAGTAGAAGAAAACCAAGGGAAATCCACATGAAAATATATAATTAATGATTTCATTGTCTCGGGAGGGGGTGGGGGTATAAGGGCGGTTGGTTCGTGGTTGATTATTTTCGGGATTCGGGGAGACAACACAGCTCGCCAATTTCGAAGAGTAGTCAGCGGGAGCAGTGGGAATCAGAAGTTACTTCGAAGGATCGTGTAGACGGTGTGCATGCCCCAAACGACGACATTTCCGATTCCAGAAATCCCCTTCCAAAGGAGCCAGAGAAGGGTCGTGTTAACGTTTTGTATACCTCTTCAAAAAGACAACATTTACGATTTTTGAAAGCCCTTATCCAAGGAATCAGATGATACTTTGATGGATCGCGTTCATGTCTTGCGTGCCTCAAACGAACGGCATACCCGATTGTAGAGATACCCTTCCGAAGGATCGAGGGGGCAAGGAAATGAAGGGGGTATCGTGGGTGGATTAGGACGGGACGATATATACAGTAGACACCTGACAGAGCCTCTCGTCGGAACCAGATTCAAAAACCTTAACGAGTGCGATCAGGAAGGGGAAACGGTCTGCCGAGGATAACTTATCTGGTAACTAGTGGGCTGCACTCAACATGTGGAGGAAACGACTGTTTTGAGACGGGACTACGCGATGGCCAAATGCGAAGGTACCCTGTGCGAAAGGTCCGGTGGACAACGCCATCGCCCCCATATGCCGCGAGCTCGGTGGAACACTTCCACAAAAAAACAACAGTTGGATCCTGGGTCGTATTGCTATGTCTCACCGCGGGAACTGGCGGCGCTACCGCCAGCGAACCCAGCCACAACGATGGTACTGTCTCCGACGATATCAATGGCGAACGCTCTTCCTTCTGACACTCCTTCGGAAGTGGCCTCGTAGCTCCAACGAAGGCCACCGGTAGCTCCATCAAGCTGGCATTGCAGTGGCGGAGGCGGAGGCGGCAGCGGACGTGGGCCCCCAGAAGCGGACCCGGGTAACCAGAAGCGGGCGTGGGTAGCCAGAAGTGAACGCGGGAAAACAAAAAGCACGAATAAGGTGGGGAATCATCGTCAGCGAATACTGGTACATACTAGCATGCGTCGCTCTTACTTCAGCCGGTGGTTGGTTGACCCACCGGAAGTTAGCTCTCCTATATGCCCGATGTGTAGGGGCAACATAACTAATGTCCACGTACACGATCCTTCCTTAAGCCCCCTCGCGGCCTTAGATAGAAAAATTTCGTTACGCAAGATGTCTTAGCCTCTTGTAGAGCTGTGCCCACGTTGCGGGAACACACAACTTGGAAATTATAGTTTGTTTTTCAGTGGTAAACGAAAAAAAGAAGCGCCCCTACCGCGCCCTCGCTAAACCGATGAGCGCGTCTTCTTTCTTTCTCTGAAAAATGGAGTAGTGGACCGAGAGGAGCAACGTTTTTTTCGAAGGATTTGGTTTGGTTCGACCCCTACCGATGGTCGGTTTAGTCTGGAACATGTCTCTTCGACCATCTGCAGGCTCACCGCGTGGCTTCGATACGCCCTCAGGAACTAACGATCGGGTCTGCAACAGCCCCTCCACGTGCGGGTAAGGCGTGTGGGCGACACCCTTTGATTATATGAAGCCTACTCCGACTTTTCCATTCAGGTCGAACAGAGCTTTGCCACTATCTGCACGGAATGGGCGCAGGATGACCACCGCGAGAGGAAACGCAAAACTGCACGGGTAAAGCAAAGGCCGTGTCCATACGACATCGCTTCCAACAACGTCTTGGCTCGTACCTTGTGCACGACGACCGTTTCATCTCCTTCGTCGGACGACGTAAACCCCGCCACGTACACGTCGCCGGAATCTCCATCGACTACTACTCCCATGCCTAAACCGTCTAGATCACCAGAGCTCCACAGCACCGCGCCTTTAATTTAAAGCGGACAAGGAACGGGCACCAAAAAATCGCAAGGGTGTTGATTGGAACCCAGGGCTTGCTTTTATCCGCGAAACACGCGCACATAGTTTGATTACCGGCCGCGTACTTCTGGCCGAAAGGTGGCGGGAAGTGAGAGGAACGGACATGTTAGCATGGCTTCGTCAGCCTCTCTGAGTATGGCTACGTACGGCTAATAGGAAGGATCTCGGCAAGGAGGGGACCGTAAAAATCGAGCACGACGAGGAAAAGGTGTCCTGCGTATGGGGAGATGCATCGATATCATGTGGGCTGTTGACTACCAAGCGTCGGCGGCTCGTTGACTTCAATTTTTCCAACTCTTTCCGTGGCGTACACAAGAGCCATGTCCGGGGTAAGACGTTGCTGAGTGTCTGATGCCTGCTGTGGCGCATTGCCGCGTTACTGCCGCATATGTTCTATTCTCCCCAATGAAGTTCGTTTAATGTTTTTTTATGCCTTCCAGGAGCTTGTGGCATGTCAAGGCAACGATCGGTCAGGGGCCGAGTCGAAGCACGCGTTGCGATCAACGTTGCCGCGGTCGAGGATCGTGAAAGCAGTTATCCTGACCACCAAGATAATCAAAACCTACAACGGCATTTTTGTCTTCTCACCGTCGTCAAGGTCCAGCGACACGACAACAGAAGACGATTCTTCCCCGCTTTCCAGGACGTACTCGGCATCGCGCGGACTTGACTCTGGTGGCAATCCCCTCACACCGAGGGCAGTTGCGGTGCCACTTGTGGAGTCAACTACGAGGGAAACAATCGCCTGCGGATGGGGGGAAAGCCAAACATTTGGAAGCTGATAAAGCGCGGACTATGCCTTGAGGGTACGGTAGGCGCTACACCAACCAGGCAGACGAATGTTGTAGAAACGGGTGACGGACAAGTGAATATTGAGGCCAAAGAAATCCTCACGGATACAAAACTAACGTTAACCCGACTTTGGTTCGGATGTGACGAGCGATGAGCAACCCGAACAACATCAGGTCCGCACGACGTTGGAGCCGTATAGCCAAGCCCACGAGGCTCAAGATTTCCATTCGACACGCAAGGCTTGGTTGTGAATCGCGTACGGCGTACGGCGGGTACATGCACCTCGGGAATGGCTGCTGCGCTGTAACTCTGCCAACCCCACACGACCGTCCTGCTGGATTCCTCAGCCAGGTTCAACAGCCCAGGAGAAAGGAGAAGCTCAGTCCGATTCAGGCGTGCCATCAAGAACTGAGAAGACGCGCCCTCTAACGTGTGGGACGCACGCATGGGGCGAGAGGATGGCGGAATAAGGGGTGCGTTGAAATCGTTAATTCTGCATTGACTGCTCGAAGAGGAAAGGATATTAGGTCACCGTAGGGATGAACATGATCATGCCGAGGTAGCTGCACTCGCTGATCCGTATCCTACGTAGTGCGCTTAGTGCGAACAACGTCGAGCAGCAGGTGCACCTCGTGGAGTTCGCAAGCCGTTCATTCCGCGGTCGGAAGCAGCTATTGCTTGCAAGGTGGATACATCTTACGGTCGACTGCCACGTATCAGGCGCGCCACGCCGAAAGCATTTTCATTCACAAACTCGAGCAGAAGCGACCAGAGGTGCGGCGCATGTAACAACCGAGCGGGACCGCGATCGAGTAACGTAGGTAAAAAAAATATAAACGCTCGATGACGCCGCTACATCAACATGTATCGTAACAGAACTCGAAAATAGGAAGCGCCTACCATTAGTGGCGAACAGAGCTGCAGTGGTGTAACCCCCGACGATGACGTCCCCGCTCTCTTCGTCCACTCGGAGTGCATATAAACGCTCCGACGTGGTTCCCCCGAACTGCCACCCACCAGAAACCGATCCACTAACGGGGTCAATGAAGGCCAGGAACGCGTCATCCAGTCCCGCTGCGAGTCACGCGGTGGCCAGAAATAAAATAGGGGACACATGCTACGATAGAGGTGCACCATTTCGTTTCTCGGGCTCTTCACTTGAGGACCTCTAAACCTCACCCAAAACCTGATTTTGAGAAGAATGAAGGTGCAACCCGATGAACAAACCTGTGGCCCAGGTACACAATAAAATCATATTGCAAAACAAGAAGTGCATGTCGACGAGTTTGGGTTAAGGAGCCCCGTCGTTCAGAAACAAAAAAGCCGAAAAGTGCTACCTTTATCGTAGCAAGCGTCAGGGGTTTGCAGCGACCATGTAGGAGTCCTTGATCAATCGGGACCAAGTTCATCTCCGCATGGGACACGTGTTGAAGCGCTCCCCATATGTTTTCTTCCACCACAGACACTACAGGTTTCGATGACCAGCAAACCAATGACTACGAATAGCGAAACCTCCTTCTACAAGCGGGAGCGAGAAACGCCGACACCTCGCCACAGGTGAACGTCTTTGTAGGAGATCGACGAAGAGACGACGAATCAAGATACCGCACGAAGGAGGGCAACATTTTTTATTCGTGGCCTTTCGTCGGGCTCGTAAAAGTATTTACCGTTATCGTCGGAGTAGAGCCCGCCCGTGGTGTAACCACCAATGACGATCTCCTCTTCGCCGGCCGCGCTGCAAAGCGCGAAGTCGTCCCCGTCCGAGCCAAACGTTTGATCCCAGTACTGCAAGAGATGAACAGCGCAATTGAAGCACGGGTGGGTTTTGAGCGAGTCAAGTCGGCGGCCAACAGTGCAGCCGATCGCGTGGCTCTGTCGTTCACTCCGGTAGCCTCTGCTCATAATTCTCTTTACCATGAATTTGGTTCTCGATATCGACGGGTTGGTGGTTCTAGAGACAGCACGAGGTTTTCAAGACTGCAGCTAACCTCAGTAATTAATTCCGCATGGAGAGTGCTCTCGTATAATTTGAAACGATTTCCCATAGTACCGCACGGAGCGTGCTGTAGCATACGTACAATACAACGTTTGCGATGAAAGCCGACGCGCGTAGGGAGTGTACACAATCGTCGCGCGATAACCCACAGGCGAGGACCGGGATGGGTTGGAGGGGGGGGACTCTCCGTCAGCGACCGTGAATCATACTCACGGCGTACAAATTATAACATGTAGCACCAGCGTATAAATTGTAGCTTGTAGCATAAATAGCAGGGACGCCGACCAATCAACCGCCAAACAACCATCCGATCAATCAATCAGTTCAACAATCAAATATCGAGAAAATAAATATATCGTCCTTGTATTGAACGTTCTGATAACATTAGGTTGTACATACGTGGCGTTTGCGTATTGTTTATAACGGAGAAGGGACAAACAACGGGGAGGCTTGGCCAGTGCTGCGAATGCTGCAGGATAGGTGGAGCCCCATCAAGGCATTAAGACAGCTCCACGCTTCCACCGGCGGCAGTCGAGCACAACTTTCGATTGGCCAGCAGCCCTCTTGTTCATCAGTTGAGTTCTAGAGCTGTGTTTCTGAGTGGAATATACGGGCTTGTCGGTAAAAATATTGTCAACGCACTTCGTGGTGCTTTGTAGGATATATAGCGCATGCTGAAACACTCTAGTGGCATTGTACGTGCGCCGTTCGGACACGCAGTAGCAAGAGCGGCGACGGGTCTGGCCTTCTACCCCCCCGCCCGCACTTTGTTTCATCACCTTTTCACCGTCGGTAGAGAAGGAGGCCATAAACACGTCTTGTCCAGCGCCGGTCTGCAGCCGCCTTCGCCGCCAACGCTGTGCCTCGTTGCTGTCGGCTGGGGGCCGAATGGTGGTTGCAGGGGAAGTGTGTTCATGTTGTTGGTGTTGAAGGCCGGCCGTTCGCAAGCAGCCACGCGACGGTCGCGGATCGTTTTATGCTATGATGCGCTTTTGTTTCCTCATTCCCACACGAATACCCGAGACTGATGGTTCTGCGACGGTATCCAGCTTCTAGCGAGGTTTTACAGTACGTCTTTCATGGCGACTTGACAAATTTGTTTATATTTAGGAGCAAGTTACCACACGTAGTATCACAAAATTAGACGGTAAGCCCCCTCGACAACCGAATAGTGTTACCACAGGAAAACCTTACTATTGCTTCACAAACGTACACATTTTGTAACGGTGATGTAAATACGAAAGAAAACGAACCGGCGGCGGCAGCGAACGTTTTGAGAGTCCGCCGACCGCTCGAGGTGGCGCAATAGGATGTATGGTGACATCCACACGCATTTCTCGACCCCACACCCCGCACCCAAGCAGCACGGGGAAACCAAAACTCTCTCTCTTTGTCTCACATGTAGAGTTGGCAATGCTCTCGCCCCCCCCCACAATGTACAGGTTGTCCGCGAACTCAGCGACGCCTTTGACAAGCACACGTCCGGTATCAGCACCCTCACCCCCTAGCTGAAATGACCACGCCCATTGGCCTTCGCCGAGCGAAGTAGGGGAAGAAGTCGGTAGGCCGTCATCGACAGCGGGCGGACGACCGCGATCGCTTCCTTGAGAGGGAGAACCTGTCGGGGCACCGCTTTCGGCGTGCGCACGCCCGCTGCCGGTCGTAGGTGAGTGCGTTTGTAGTAATACTGGCGCAGGCGTTGTGGGCCTAGAGGTAACAGGGGCCACCGTCGGAGTGTCGCTTCTGTCAAGAGAAGTGGGGGCTGCGGTCCGCCCGGTTGATTCCCGTCCTCCACCTTCGTCGGGAGCAACCTCAAAGCCCCCAAAATCAGACCCCGCTGGGGGGACGAAGACGGGGGCGCTGGTTCCGCTTCCAGGGCTCGGCCCCGACGTCGGGGATGTAGAGTGTAATAAATCTTCTTCCACAGTAGAGTCAGAGGTTGGCTCGATGGTACTGGTGACCGGTGAAGGCGTTGCAGCGCCAGGCGTCGGTCCCAATGGTAGTGGTTGATCTGTGTGATCAGGCGCATCAGACGCGGGTGATCCAATGCCACGTTCACTTCCTTTAGTGGGAGAACCAGTGGGGGCGCTGCTTTCGCTGTGCACACGTCCGCTGCCTGTCGTAGGTGATTGCGTCTGTAGTAAGACTGGCGCGGGCGTTGTCGGCCTTAAGGTAACAGGCGACAACGTCGGTGTGCCGCTTCTATTGAGAACAGTGGGGGCTGCGGTCCATTCGGTTGATTCTTGTTCTCCACCCTCGTCGGGAGCAACTTCGTAGCCCCCAAAATCAGAACCCGCTGGGGGGACCAAGACGGGGGCGTTGGTGTTGCTTCCAGAGCTCGGTCCCGGCGTCGGGGCTGTAGAGTGTATAAAACGGTCTTCTACAGTGGAGCCAGAGGTCGGTCCGACGGTACTGGTGATGGGTGAAGACGTTGCAGTGCCTGGCGTCGGTCCCAACGGTACCGGTCGGTCCGTGTACCTAGGCACTTCGTATGCGGGTGATTCAAGGATACGATCGCTTCCCTGAGTGGGAGAACCCGTTGGGGCACTGCTGTCGCCGTGCGCATGCCCGCCGCCGGTCGTAGGTGAGTGCGTCTGTAGTACGACTGGTGCGAGCGTTGTGGGCCTAGAGGTAACAGGCACCACCGTCGGAGTGTCGATTATATCGAGAGCACTGGGGGCTGCGGTCCGTTCGGTTGATTCCCGTTCTCCACCATCTTCGGGAGAAATTTCGTAGTCCCCAAAGTCAGACTCCGCTGGGAGCAGAGATATCGGAGTGCTGGTGCTGCTTCCAGGGCTCGGTCCCGACGTCGGGGCTGTAGAGGGTATGAAAGATCCTTTCACAGTAGGGTCATACGTCGGCCTGGTGGTACTGGGAACTGGAGAAGGCGCTGCAGTGACTGGATTCGGTCCCAATGGTTGATACGTGTGCTCAGGTTCCTCGTAGACGGGTGATTCTGTGTCCTGTAATTGTTCGGGGAAACCGCAGGGGTCACGTGGTGTGGCAGCGATAGCGGGCGTTATGAGATGGGCTCGTCGTACTCAGGTGGGAGGGGAGATAACCCTTCATGGAGCTTGGGCTCTACATTTTCCGAGGATGGGCTAATGTTGTATCACGTGGGTATGTCGCTGAGACGAGGAGATTGATGTTTCTCGCTTGAAATATTGTGTTGCCTATTATATGCCCCCCCTCCCAAACGCTCCAGATCGCGACAAAACAGTCCCATGTTGTGTAGAATATCACATTAAAGCAGCATAAACGTAGAACCAAAGGTGAAGTGTAGAACTCTAGAACTGCATCTGTCGATCGTCACAGCGAAAACACCCAATAAAACTCACCTTAAGGGAGATCGCGGTTGGCCCCGCCGTCTCAATACCCCGTCCAGCAGTAACAGAGCTAGGGCTAGATGTTAACATCTCCCCGGTGGGTGAAATACTCCCAGACGCGGAAAAGGAGGTCGGAGCGACGGTGGCGGCCAACGGGGAGGAGCTACCCCCCTGTGCTCTCTCATGTTCCATTGGGCTTGTTGGACTTGGCGACGGCGTTACCGCCATGGGTGAGTCACCACTCTGATAAATTCCTGATTGACTCGCGGTCGGTAGTACCGTTCTGAGCGAGCCGAAGCTTGAACCGGCAGTCGACGGCGCAGAGGATGGGGAGCTTGTGATTTCTGGTGGAGCCGTCCCAGAAGGCGCGTTTGTAGGGGCAGGGGACGCAATTTGATCGTCTTGTGCCCCCTCTACGGGAAATATGGTTGAAAAAGAAGGTTGACCAGATTTTGGGGTCGGTGCTAAAGGGCGTGAAGTACCACCCCCTTCAGACCTACTGCTGGTGGCAGATGGTGCTGTCGTGGGGGTTGCCGTGGGAGCAAACGAATCATGCGCACCCGCCACCAAGATTTGTTCGCTTGGGCTTCCGCTTGGTAGCATCGACGGGACAACGCTTGGCGTTGCTGTGGTCCTCAGCACTTCCAGGTCTCTGTCAGTACTGTTTGATTCAGAAGGGGCCGAGGAAGAGGCGGACGATACTGACCCGACGTAAATACCTCTGGTAGGACTGCCGCTCGGTTGCGCCGTTGGAATCGCGGCCGGAAGGGCTGTCGGACCTGCCGTGACCTCCGTTTTATTGGTGTCAGAAGTGGGTGAAAATTGGCCGTCACGAGTCTCCGTCGATGGACCACCCGTTGGTGTGACAGCCGTATGAATTGAGGCCGGAGCACCTGTCGGGCTTGGTGAGTCCTCCACGCCAGCCACGCCCCGCTCGGATGGAGCCCGCGTGGGTTCAAGTGACAGCGCTGTGCCTGACACCCCCTCCGTCGGCGTGCTAGTTGGGGAAGCTGTCGGAACTGGGCCCCGAACTACAATGATTGGGCTCGCCGTGACTCCTTTGGCAGTTTCACCGGCATGAGACGGGGTTTCCGTGGGTGCGGACGAGAACACACCCTCGTGCGATCCTTCGAACGGGCTGTGACTCGGCGGAACCACAGCTCCGGGTGAGGTAGGGGCGGTTGTCTGACTCAGTACATCTTCCTTGCCGTCAGTGTTCCGATAATGAGCAATCGGCGTAGGTTCGGGTGACAACGCTATGCCCGACGTCTCCCCCGTCGGCGTGCTAGTTGGCGACGCAGTCAGACCTCGACCAGGAGTGGCAGTTGGCCTCGTTGTATCTCTTTCACCAGACTCATCCTTAGCAAGTGGTGCCCATATAGGTGCGAGTGAGGTTGGGCTGCCCACGATATGTCCCGTCGGACCACTCGTCGACGTCACGGTCACTTGATCCGAGGTCGGCGCGCCTGTCGGGCGTAGCGTTTGCCCCTTGACAGTAGTGTCCCCGATGGATGGAGGCGACGCCGACCCCACAACACCCACCTCATCGTCATTCAAACTGATCGGTGTGCCGGTCGGGATCCTCGTGGCGGCCACGCCTGGAGCGGTGTTTGGGCTCGGTAAGCCTAGCTCATCCGGTTCGTTCATGTTAGATGGGCTTGATGTGGGTGCAGCGGAGAGCAGAATGCCTTCGTACGGCTCTGTAGCTAGACTGCCACTCGGTTGCGCCGTTCGAGTTGCGGCCGGAATGGCTGTCGGACGAGTCGTGGCCTCCTTTATGTCGGTATTTGATGTGGGCGAAAAGGGGCTGTCACGAGTCCCCGCGATCGGATCCCCCGTCGGCGCGACTGTCGCCTGGATCGAGACCGGAACGACTGTCGGGCTTGATGAGTCCTCTTCACTAGCTACGCCCCGCCTAGATGGAGCCAGCGTGGGTTCGAACGATGATGCCCCGCCCGGAGTCATGGTCGTCGGTTTACTGGTTGGTGATATCGTTGCAAGTGGGTCCTGGACGACGGCGGTTGGCCTTGGGGTGACTATCATACCAATTTCACCCGGAAGAGACGGAGTCGCCGTGGGTGCGGACGAAACCGTGCCTCCCCGAGATCCTTCGACCGGGCTGTGAGTCGGTGGCACCACCGTTTCAGGCGAGGTCGGAGCGGTTGTCCGGCTCGGTGCTTCTTCCTCGCCGTCAACGTTTCGAAGAGATGGAAGCGGCGTGGGTGCGAGTGACAGAGCTACGTCAGATGTTTTCCCCGTCGAAGGCGATGCCGTTGGAAGCGGGCCCTGGACAATAACGGTTGGGCTTGGAGTGAATCTCATGTCAGTTTCACCCGCGCGAGACGGGGTTACCGTGGGAGCGAACGAAAGCGTGCCTCCCCGAGATCCTTCGACCGGGCTACGAGTCGGCGGCACTATCGTTCCAGGCGAGGTCGGAGCGGTTGTCCGGTTTAGTGCATCTTTGTCGCCGCCAGTGTTCCAAAGAGATGGAAGCGGCGTGGGTGCGAGTGATAGAGCTGCGTCCAATGTTGCCTCTGCCGTTGGTGATGCCGTTTGAAACCGGCCCTGGACGGCAACGGTTGGGTTCGGCGTGACTCTCATGTCGGTCTCACCCGCACGAGACGGCGTCGCCGTGGGTGCGGACGAAAACGTGCCTCCCCGAGATCCTTCCACCGGGCTGCGAGACGGCACCACCGTTCTAGGTGAGGACGGAGCGGTTGTCCGGCTCGGTATATCCTCCTCTCCGTCAGTGTTCCGAATGTATGAAGTCGGCGTGGGTTCGGGTGACAGCGCGACGCCCGATACCCCACCCGTCACCGCGGTAGTTGGTGGTGGCGTCAAACCTCGACCAAGAGTGGCAGTCGGCGTCGCTGTAACCCTCTCACCAGACTCATCCATAGAAAGTGGTGCCCATATTGGTGCGAGCGAGGCTGCACCACCAGTGGCCTGTTCGGTCGGGCCACTTGTCGGTGTCACGGTCACTCGAGCCGAGGCCGGAGCGCCGGTCGGGCTTGGCGTTTGCCATTTGCGAGTGGTGTCCCCGATGGATGGAGGCGGCGACGGTCCTGAAAAAACCGTCCCATCTTGATCCGATCCCGTCGGCGTGCTCGTTGGATTCCCCGTTGCGGACACGGCTGGAGCGCTATTTGGGCTGGGTAAGCCTCGCTCATCGGGATCACTCTTAGTAGACGGACTGGATGTGAGCCCTGCAGTTAGACTGCCACGCGGTCGCGTCGTTGGAGTTGCGACCGGAACGGCTGTCGGACCACTCGTGGCTTCCTTTGTACTGCCAGTAGATGTGGGTGAATAGGAGCCGTCACGAGTCTCCGCAATCGGACCCCCCGTTGGTGCGACTGTTGCATGAATCCAGACCGGAACACCTGTCGGGCTGGGTGAGTCCTCCTCGCCAGGCATGCCGCGCGTGGAAGGAGCCAGCGTGGGTTTAAATGATAACGCCCCGCTGGGAGTCCCGTTCGTCGGTTTGCTGTGTGGTGAAATCGTTGGAAGTGGGTCCTGGAGGCCAACGGTTGGGCTTGGCGTGACTCTTATGTCGGATACACCTGCACGAGACGGGGTCGCTGTGGGTGCGGATGAAAACGTACCCCCCCGAGATGCTTCGACCGGACTGCGAGTCGGCGGCACCACCGTTCCAGGCGAGGTCGGGGTGTCTGTCCGGCTCCGTGCGCCTTCCTCGCCGTCAGTGTTCCGAAGAGATGGAGTCTGTGTGGGTGCGAGGGATAGCACTGCGCCCGATGCTGTCCTCCCCGTCGTTGGTGATGCCGTTGGAACCGGGCCCTGGACGATGCCGGTAGGGCTTGTCGTGACTCTCATGTCTGTTCCACCCGTACGAGACGGGGTCGCCGTGGGTGTGGACGAAACTGTGACTCCCGGAAAACCTTTGTCCTGACTACAAGTTGGAGTCGGCGTGGGTGCGAGTGACATCGCTACACCCGATCCCCCCTCCGTCGGCGTGCTAGTTGGTGACGCCGTCGGAAGTCGACCAGGAGTGGCAGTTGGCCTGGGGGTGTTCTTCTCAATAGACTCATCCATGAACACCCATGTGGGTGCGGGTGAGGCTGTTCCGCCAACAGTGTACCCCGTCGGACCACTCGTCGGCGTAATGGTCGCTCGAGTCGAGGCCGGCACGACTGTCGGGCTTAGTGTTTTCCACTTGCCAGTAGTGTCCGGGAGGGATGGGGGCGGTGCCGGTCCCGCAAAAACCCCCTCATCTTGACTCGATCCGGTCGGTGTGCTGATCGGGGTCCCCGTCTCGGCCACGGCTGGAGAGATGGTTGGGTTCGGTAGGCCTTGCTCTTCAGTTTCGCTCTTATTGAATGGACTTGATGTGGGTGACACGGAACGAACCACGCCTCCATCTGGCCCCGCAGCTACACTGCCACTCGGCTGCGCCGTCCGAGCTGCGATCGAAAGGGTTGTCGGACCTGCGGTTGGCTCATTTCCGTTTTTGTCAAAAGTGGGAGAAAAGGGGCCGTCACGAGTCCCCGCGATCGAACCCTCCGTCGGTGTGACTGTCGCGTGAATCAACACCGGAACGGCTGTCGGGCTTGGGGAGTCCTCTTCACCAGTCATGCCGAGCTTGGATGGAGCCAGCGTGTGTTCGACAGATGATGCCTCGCCCATGGTCGCTTCCGTCGGTCTACTCGTAGGTGACACCGTTGGACCTGGGCCCGGAATGGGGACGGCTGGGCTCGTCGTCGCTCGCTTGGCAGTTTCACCCACACCAGAGGGGGTCGTCGTGGATGCAGACGAGAATGCGCCTCCCCGAGATTGTTCGATCGGGCTCTGAGTCGGCGATCCAAATGAGGTGGGAACAGCTGTCTGGCTCGATGCGTGTTCCTCGCCGTCAGTGTTCCGAAGAGACGGAGTCGTCGTGGGTTTGAGTGACAACGCTATACCCGGTATTTCCCCCACTGGCGTGCTAGTTGGTGACGCCGCCGGATCTCGAACATAAGTAGCAGTCGGCCTCGGTGTGTCCCTCTCACCATATTCATCCTTAGCAAGTGGAGCCCATATAGGTGCGGGCGAGGTTATACCGCCAACGATCTTTCGCGTCGGACCACTCGTCGGCGTCGCGGTCGCTCGAGCCGAGGCCGGTGCGACTGACGGGCTTTGCGTTTGCCACTTGCCAGTGTGCCCGATGGATGGAGGAGGCGTCGCCCCCCCAATATTTACTTCATCTGCATTTGATCCAGTCGGCGTGCTGGTCGGGGTCCCCATCCCGGCCGCGTCTGGAGCGATGTTTGGGATCGGTGAATCTTGCTCATCATGTTCGCCGTTGTTGGACGGTCTTGATGTGGGTGCAACAGAGCGCAGCACGCCTTCATTTGGCTCTGCAGCTAGACTGACACTTGGCGCTGCTGTCCGTGGTGCGATCGGAACAGTTGTCGGACCTGCGGTGGCGTCCTTCATGTTCGAACCAGATGTGGGCGAAAAGGGGCCGTCACGAGTTCCCGCAACAGGACCCCCCGTCGGCGTGAGTATCACCTGAATCGGGACCGGAGCGACTGTCGGGCTTGGCGAGTCCTCCTCGCCAACCACGCCCCGCTTAGATGGAGCTAGCGTGGGTTCGAGCGATGGTGCCCCGCCCGGAGTCCCTTCCTTCGGTCTGGCATTTGGTGACTCCGATGGGTTTGGCCCCTGGACGACGCCGGTTGGGCTTGGCGTGATCCCCTTGGCAGGTTCACCCTCATGAGGCGGGGTCGTCGTGGGTGCGGATGAGGGCAAGTCTTCTCGAAATCCTTCGATGGGGCCGCGAGTCGGCGGAATCACCGCCCCAGGTGAGGTCGGAACGGTTCTTTGCCCCGGTGCATCCTCATCATCGCCAGTGTTCCGAAGAGACGGAGTCGGCGTGGGTGCGAGTGACAGCGCTACGCCCGACGTTCCCCCCGTCGCTGGCTTCGCCGTCGGAACTGGACCCTGGACGACGACAGTTGGGTTTAACGTGCCATTGTTGTCAGATTCACCTACACGGGATGGAGTCTCCATGGATGCGGGCGGGAACGCGCCTCCTCGAGACCCTTCAGTCGGGCTGCGAGTAGGCGGTAAGACCACTCCAGGTGAAATCGGAGCGGCTGTCCGGCTTGGTGCGCCTGCTTTACCGTCAGCGTTCCAAAGAGACGGAGTGGGCGTAGGTTCAAGTGACAGCGCTACGCCCGAGATTTCCCCCGTCGGCAGCATGCCAGTTGGTGACGCCGTCGGGACTGGGCTCTGGATAGCAATGATTGGGCTCGGCGTGACTCTTTTGGCGGTTTCATCCTCACCAGACGAAGTTGTCGTGGGTGCTGACGAGAACACGCCTCCCCGAGATCCTTCGTCTCGCTCCACATTTTCGTCCGCGGCAGACGGGGTCGACGTGGGTGCAACGGAGAACTCTCTGCTGCTCGCTCCCTCGACCGAGCTGCTCGCTGGATTTTCCGATTCAAACTTCGTCGTTAGTGGCCTTGCACCCGACGAATGTCCACCCGAAGGAACGACCGTGGGTACCAGCCACCCGGCTTCTCCCCCTCGTACACCCACCGAGGGGCTGTTTGTTGCAGCTTCCGTCGGAAACGGCGCGTGAGACTCCATCAGACGTGCAGGGCCACCGCCTGAGACTCTCGGAGTTGGAGTCGGAGTGAACACTTTCAAGTCATCGACCGTTTCCGTTGGGCTGCTTGTTTGACTTTCTGTCGGTGAACCCGTTGGCGTTGACGTTGGACTCCCGGACGGGGTGCTTGTCGGGCTTTCTGTATACGACCCACTTGCCACTGTCGTTGGACTTTCCGAAAATTCCACCGATGGGGCCGGTGTGGAAAATATCCCCTCGCCTGGAACCCATCCCGTCGGAAAGCTCGTCGGCACGCTCGCTTCTCGAGTTGTCGCGACCGGAAGCGCAGTTGGTGACCTCGATGCGCCCAACGATGGCGATTCGGAAGAGCTTACCGCAGGGCTTGCCGTACGTCTGCTGGAAGGGTCTGCCGTGGGGGTCGCGGTCTCCAGCTCACCCCACGGATGCCGCGCTTCTGGAACCGAGCTGCCTGTTGTTAGTGACGCAGTCGCGGTTAAGGTCGATGCCGACGAAGGTGCAGACGAAACCTCGACGTGACTACCGTACACCGTATCGACCATCGGCGAGTATGCGTCTGGCGCTGCTGTATGCCACAAAGAATATCCGCTGGAATATTCACCTTGAATGGCAACGGGCACAGGTGAGGGTGCGGGACCAACATTGGGCTCCTCTCGATATTCTTTCTCAGAGAAAAAGCCGAGCATCGCCGTGTGAAGTGGAAGCTGTGGCGAGCCCAGCGCGGCTACCTCGTCCTCTTCGCTTTTACGCCTGCCGCTATTTGTGCTCCCTTCGGAAGTCGCCAAAGCACGGGTTTGAGGAATAGACGAGCTTGACGCGTCGTGCAAGCCCTGCCCGTTGCCTCTTGTAGCAGAACCGGCCGGCGTCGCTCGTCGGCCCCCGGTGACGAACTGCCACATACTGGCGTGTGCGTGACTGCGACTTTGGGAATCATGTTCGCCACTATTGTCCGCTGATACCGGTAACGTTGCGTCCATGAAGGATAGCGTCGACGTCGTGGGCAGTTTCTTCTTGCCCAGGGCACCAACGTGATCTGGCAATTATCGTGAACGTATCGCACAATGATCGGCTTGCAGTGAGTAGGGGGGCGCATTGAAAGGTTGCACGCGATTCTGTTTAGAAAGTCTTGTGTATCATAAGATGACTTGTGGCCAGGAAGGTTGACTTTCTTTTTCGAGATAGTCGTGTCGCTCGGTTATTTTCGATCAGGTTTGACCCACTGAAGCAACCATTCGCTGCTGCAAACCCTAAAGGAAACGCTCGATTTGATTTCTGAAACGTGCAGCGGCAGTACACCGTAGTATTGGCGCGACGGATTCATGGGTATGTTGATGCGCGTTTCGAATACCAAATATCGTCATACCCCGTATAGCTTTTGCTTGCTTGTTATTGACGCCCTTTCGAAGATCTCAAGGGTGCGGTTCTCACCCAGGTTACGGACAATCCTTCATTCACCTGGCAGTATTGTCGGCGAAGGACCTCCTAATTCTCGGCCTCCGAAACTTCGACTAGCAGCTTCCGCCTGGAGGTGCAGGTAAAATCACGACGTACTTCGGATACTCAGTTGTCGATTCAAAGCTCCGTGATAGTTGTTCGCTGGGAAATCTACCGAAATCCACACCTTACGAGCTTTTGCTTGGCTGTCGTGATACTCTCAATAACCAAAAGTGAAGCTGTTAATATATTGGTCTCTCCGTGGCACGTATGCTATGCACCCCCACACATGTTGCATTGTGGAATACCGTGACTCCCCCTATGCCGTAACAGTACGTACCAGGTACAGCATATTATATTAACACACGTGAACAGTAGACGTCGTTGGTCGAAATGCGAAAACGAGTACCTGGTACCTAGTACTTCGAAGTATATAAACCGAAACACACAGGGCCAAACCGCGGGCAACGTCCCGGAATGTCATCGCACGGGTGTGCCATAAAAACAGGCTTACGAGTGTAGATTAGAGCCTCTGGGCTGAGCGGGAATCTCTGGCGTTTCGGTAGATGCTGCTAAGATGTGCCCGAGGCATCGCGTAGTACCTCCGATGGAGAGCTACGAGTACTGGGTACGTGCACGGCTGTAAGATATTGGATGCTGCCGGATGAGGTATGAATCACTCTCACGATGTGGAAATTACTATTAATACGTGACATACGAAGTATATACTGGTGCCTGGTATTAACGTGTTCCCCGCTGCTGTTTCTTATCACATATCACCAGGTCTCCCCACGCGATCCTTTGAGGCCGTGGGTAAGCCATAGGTATAGGCTTGGGCGTTAAAACGTGAGCAGCGCGCTTTATCGTTAACACGCAAGTATAGGCCAAAATACATGATAGAGCTCGTAGGTACTCGTTTGCACTACAGTACAGCACGTACAGTCTAATCTCTACACTGCCGTACCACCAATATCAACGTAGTCAAAATTCTTCGTACCTTTTCACAAGTATGAGGGCAAGAATGTGAGACGCGCTGCACAAGGGGGTCAGGCCTTCCTATCGAGCATAACTGAGCATCAACAGCATGGGAGAGTACACGTCGGCTCTCATACAATATGCTCTATGTAGCACCTCGTTGGTCTCCTCCGACGCGGCTTTTCTTGTTGGTGCCGTCGACCGCAAGGGAAGCTGTTGCTCCCGTAATCTTCTCCGCACTATAGCTGTGGCTTCGTCTCGGCTCGTTGTACTCGCCACCAACCCGTAAAATACCGTGATCGCGAATCGCAATCCGCCGGCAGCTCTCATTCTGTGCGGCCGTGTTGACGTTGGGTGATTGTTAGTGCCCGGACCTACGCAAGGGTAACGCCGAGGAATATTCATTCGAGTGTATGCTCTCAACCTTTTCCGGCACACTTGCCATCGAGCTGACTTGACGTTCGCAATGCTTCGTATAAGGGCAAAACATGCATGCTACGAAGTGCTGCCATCAACAAGCGCATGCCTTCAACAATGAAGATCGCCAAGAGCACTCTGACGACTGACGGGAGCTCCACTACGACGTGCTCTCGAACCCCATAGCGGTATGGTACTGTACATATATCAGTAGCAGGCAACCATGCCCCACACCGTGTCGCCCTGCCCTCCCTGTCTATCATGACCGCGCGAAAACAAACACTACGCACTGCTGTGGTTCGTCTAACAAGTTCCATGGGAATACGAAGTGGTTTACGATCGTCATGTTCCGCTGCGCGTATTACTTTCAACAGGCGACGAGCGTTGACCTGTCTGCTTGTGAAAAGCAGAGCGCGCATTCAACTCTGTAGCGGCCGCTTACGAGGCGATTGGAGCCTCTAGCTGGCATTGGTACTATACCCATAACTTGAGACGCCATTCCTATAACAAGGCCTCCATTCGGGCACTCACATGATTGACGGCTGGCGTACGGGGAGCCCTTACCACGCATTTGGATGAGTAGCGTGCAGGGTCAGGTGGGTACTCGTAGTGGGCAGTGAACCAGCAGCGACACAACACGAAAGCGACAAAATGACAGAATCACGACAGGTCTCTTGGTCTCTTCGGATTGTTTTTTTCCGTTTCAGATGCGGCGGGATTATCAAAGATACAAAGATGCGGCGAAATTACCGAGAGGTACGTAGGAACATATCTATACAAACGCGCGGAGGCCGAAGTAGTACGCAGCTTGTGAAAGTTGAGTATCGACCATTCAATTGGTAAAACTCACAGCTGACGTATTTGAAATATTTTTTATAAAAAAAAAAGATACCAGGTACAAGATACTGCCGCCGTGGGCCACCGTTCACTTTTTTTCACCGTTCACACATCACCTTGCACTGTTCACCTTTCACTGTTCACAAAAAATGTTGGCCACCGTTCACCCTGAACCCTGAACGCGTGGGGCGTAAACTGCCTACACCCTATACGACACACGACGCCCATACCAGTACTGTACTGTACGAGTAGCACAGCAAAAAAATATTATATAACATGTCTTCATGATACGACTATTATTATAGCTATTAATAGTGTGACCATCCGGCCGGTTGTCTACTGTATCTCCACCGTACCTGATCCCCATGAATCAAGTCGGGTCGACATACTCACGCATCCGTATACCACGGCAGATTGCGCCAGCTAGCGCGGTAGTAATAACGGTGACCGTCGGTAGGGACAGTTCGCGCTGCCGTTGCCACGGGAACGGAAGGATACGCCAGCTAACGCTGGATTGCGAATGCATTTGAGTTATGTTGACACTCGACACGTATGAAAATACGTGGAAGCGTGGTGAGCTTTTGTATTTTATGCTTTGTTTTTCCCCATCCGCCGGAGGATAAAAAAAACAAAAATAAGTAAAAACATATACGTGGTAGCTATACATTGTGTTTGTTGACTGCACGTCGGCTGCCACCAACATCAGCCGCCGACGGCTTCATGTTACGTCGTACCTGGTACGTTCGTATCCAAATGCTTTTTTTCTCTGGAATAACACTGCGGTTGTCAACTTGGGTACTGTACTCGTACCGGAAAGTACTTTTTCAGAGAGGGATTCGTTGCATTTTTTTATGATCTCCTTTCCATTTGACAGCTGCACATGATGTATGTGTGGTACCTGTCTCGTATCCTGTGTAGCTAGCTTGTGATGACCTCTGGGAAGAAAAATCGCCACAGACCCTTGGCTCTCTAGTTGTCGTTGGGCACAAATAAATGGCGGTTTAATGTGAACGACACAACAACCGCAGCAGCAGCATTCAGCTTGTGTAGAGTGACAATCCGCTTGCCGTATATTCCAGGGCAAAACATTGATTCGCGGGTGCCATAGTTGTGTCTGGTTGGATAAAATAATTAGAGGGACAATTCTCAAGGTTTTCGAGGCCGTCGCGTGTAGGTATTGCTTTCTTCAGGCTCGCCCGTATATCGCTCGAGCCCGTGCTTCACGAAAAAATCACACAAATCTGTCAATCGTCCAATGTACGAAGAAAAAATATGGCATAGCTGTCGCTAGGAACTCGCGCGCAGCAGGATTTTTGGAGTATGTGGTCAACTTGTGTGGGTTGGTGATCGGCGGCGTCAGTCGTATACTCCAGCTTCAGTGATCTCGAAAGGAGTCCCTACTAATAGTCGTATTTCGTTTGCCATCCGACAATGTGTAGCGTTAGTGTCGAGAATCAAACATATGACGAAATAACCGAAAATAAAGAGCACGAAAAGTAAAAGCGTAAAACAATGTGACCAACAACCAACAACTAAA
>JAYJMJ010000488.1:1091456-1103158 GCA_036873875.1 Laminaria ephemera | reverse complement strand
AACATAAAAACGAGAAAAAAAAAAGACGGTACCATGGTTGTCCAGCTCACGTAGTGAGAGGCGTGTTTTACAGCGTCATTGCCAACCGACACCAACCCCGTACAAGAGGTGGCTTGTTTTACAGCGTCGTTGCCACTCGACGCCAACCCATCCATATTTAGAGGAGGAGGAGCAGGGGGGCTACTTTTAGGGCCTTTTATTTCAACGGCTGAGAGTCACTCGCACGAGCGGCTACTCCTCTACCCATTGCGTTGTGCTTTTCGGTTTCGCGATATGCCCCGCCGCTATGGAATCGATTGTTTCCCTCCGCCATCGCGATATTTGTTTAGTCCATTTTTTAAGGAGGTACAGAACCAGTCGCGCGAGTGGCCTAAACTCGGAAGTGAAATGAGGGGTACCCCGGCTCTAAAGTGAGGTCGAGGTAGCGTCGTGCGCGATCTAATGGTTTTCATATGTATGGCGGGATTTTTACGTACCTGTCATACCTGGTATATTAGTTACTGGTTTAGACTAGAGTCACAGCAGTGTCGGATGATTTTCGTATAAGAATATGCCTGGTTTATCATAGTGTGACGGTATTGCCTATAGGATGGGAAGATAGAGGGGTAACGTGCGATCGGATATTTTCCATACCACGTACCAGCCGTTTTGAGTAGTAGATGTTGGTTTAGTCTAGATTTAATGCTTTTAGAGCCACAGCACTACACTATATACGCGACAGCACTTAAGAACCTGGGAGCCACGAAAATGTGGCTCGAACTTTGCACGAGACATATGAACATATTTTTTTAAGCTGAAATTAGTGTAGGACACACCCTTGCCTCGCGTTAGAAGTCGAGTCTGGCCCAAAACAAGAGCGTCTCAAGTGGTGTCGCGTTCTGTACTAGACCTAGAACCACTGTAGTGGCGGTCTCATTATAGTGCCAATTGAACAGTGCCTATTGCCGATATAGTGCCGGTGAAATCGCTGGGCACAACTGGAACCCGGTATACTAGTACCAGTATCGGTGCTATACCCAATAGTGCCGGTGTCCGGTATACTGCATGTATTGTTGGCTGGCATATACCGGCACTATAGGGAGACCACCAGCCGGTGTCCGGTATACTGCCTGTATTGTTGGCTGGCATATACCGGCACTATAGGGAGACCACCACTGTACTGCACTGCTTATACTACAGTGTGCTGTGTACTGCATCATAGCACTCTCACCCGTGCGTTCAAGCCCAACTCCTCCCGAAGAAACTCAGCCATCGGCGGCGCCTCGAGCCTACCCTCCTCCCCCGTTCTCACCCCCCTGCCCAAAGCCTTATCCAGCGACGCAGCAATATCCTCCAGAGACTTAGTGGGCAGCGCAAACACGAGGCCTCTCGTGTCCCCCTTATCGGTGCCGCTTGATTTACCCCCCCCCTTGCCGCCTCCACTCGATTTAGCCCCCGCCGCGTACCCCAGCTCGCGCTTGATCAGAGCCCGGAGGACGGGTAGCTTTTGCTCCGGCGGGCACACAACATAGAAGTGGGTGAGGCAGGGGGGCATAGCTTCCTTGGCGTGGACTTGCACATGCACTGGTTCCGTCAGCGTCCACTGTTTCTGATTTCGGGTAGGAATGGAGTTGAGCATGATATGTATGTACAGCAGCCGTGGTCCCGTGTTAGTGCGGTATCCTTTAGTGCGGGCCCCCAGTTTAGTGCGCGTGGTCCCGTGTTAGTGCGGTGCCCTTTAGTGCGGGTCCCCAGTTTAGTGCGGTTAGTGCGGTACCCGTTAGTGCGGACCCCCAGTTTAGTGCGGTAAGTGCGGATTCCCTTTAGTGCGGGGCCCCAGTTTAGTGTGGTTAGTAGTACGGTACCCTGTAGTGCGGGCCCCCAGTTTTTTGCGGTGAAAATCGCTTGTCATGACCTTGTCCAATACAGAGTACCGCACTATCGCGGGATAGTTCAGGGCCCCACCTTAGAGCGGGTAGTATCATCTGGGAAGGCTACGCACTATTGAGGGACCATGACTGTACGTGGTTTTCCATTTCGGGCGGCAGAGGGGAGGGGAGGGGAGGGGAGGGAACAACGTCCAGGAGTGTGCTAATGGTTTTGATCTATACCACAGCAATGACGGTTACTAGTAGCAAATAATCGCCTACACCATGGCAGGCACTACAAATAAATACTGGTTTGCAGGGTGTGGGCTAGCGAGGTCCACCCTCCCACGCTATGGTCTCTAACACAACGGCATATCAGGGCATCTCACACGAACACGGGGCGGTCTGACCATCCGGACTAAACCCCTTACCTACTGCAAAATCTTTCACACAACGGACAAATAAGACCCCCGTTTCATGATCTAGATAGTTCAGAGCAGAAAGTTCCCTGACCTACATGATCTAGATCATGTTGCCGGGTGGGAGTCGTGTGATCCGCACGAGCTCATGATAACATGTGTTTCCTGGGTTGGATCTGTACGACGCATATTCTGTACAACACCTCATATCAGCAGATGTAGGATCTAGACTGCTGGGGTAGGGGATGTGTCCGAAGTGCAACGTAGGGAGACGTACGACAAGCGCGCGGCATGGCGATGCTTGCACTGCTGCAAGCTCTTCCTAGACGCTTGGTACCGGTATGTAACAGTGCACTCGTCGTCGTTTTGGTTGCTGTTATATACGGGACCCAAAAGGGTCAATAGGTGTCATATATCCTACATACCAGGTACACGACGACTACAGCCCACGAGAGGTGAACCCCTTAGACCAGGGCTCATACCCTCACGCACTGCCGGATAAAGTAGTTGTTTGTTTTCGTTGCTACGCATGGAACTGGTGGGGGCATATGATACGTGCGTACTTGCGCGCGGTCAGAAGGTAGCCGAGGAGGAGGAGGAGGCTGGACTTGTTTTTATACGTTCATACTTCGAAGTATATATTCATATGGTCCTAATAGACTATAACATCATAATTTTTCCAAGGACATTTAACGTCATAACTAATGAAAAACACTTTTTTTAAAGTGAGATTTGTGAATTCGCGCGCATACCTGTACGCACTGGCGAATGAAATGATTGTGCTGGGGCACGGTAGCGCTCGCAAACACCGTCTGCCGGTCCTTCACCCTCCTCATCACCGGCGCCGCCGCCCCCGTCACCCTCCCCGCGCCGGCCGCAATCAACCTCGCCGCCTCTTCCTCGTCACCCCCCTCGTCATCATCCGAGTGCGTGGGGGACAAGCTTCGGGCGAGCAGCTCGTGCAGCCACGACCGGGTAGCCTCGGAGAGGAGGCAGGCATCCACCTCATCGACGACAACGTAGGAAACAGCGTTAACGCGAATGGCACCGGTTGCCACGAGTTTTGAAAGGTTTTCGGGATTTCCGATGACGATATGGGGGGGGTCCGCCCACGCCCACGCCCGCTGGCGCTTGTTGCTGGACCCTTCAAGGACGGACATGACCTGCACCTTGCCTCCGGTGGTTTTCCCCGTAGCCGCGGCGAGGCGTTTCGCGACTCCTGCCACCTGGAGGGAAAATGATAATTACGTGCGATTATGAGCGAATGAGAGCTTATAATTTGCACCGCACCAAAAAATAGGGATCCCTTTCGAGATGGCTGAAGCCTTTTTTTACTTGATTAAACAGTTGTGTTCGATCGCGGAGCAACATCACATATCCACCAACGCACACACATTGACGACAGTTACAAATATCCTACAAGTTCCTAGCGACAGCTTATACGATATTTTAAGTTGGACTATATACACAGTCTAAAACCAAACTAAGAAGAAATGACCGAAAGACAATCGTTCTAAACCTTCAGTTCAGTCTACATGGATGGTCAGGGTTGGGATTGAGGTCAGGATTGGGGTTAGGGTTAAGGGTTTGGGCTATTAATAGGTTTGAAAAATAGAAAAAAACGACCATTTGTATTTACTTTGTTATAGGCAGTACAATTTAAATAGCGCAGACTTCTGTGCAGTTATCATCTCCCCCACCTGGAGGCCTAATTCTCGCGTAGGGACGACCACCAGACACTGCACCGCCGCGCGGGAGGGCTCTACCAGGGAGAAGAAGGGGAGGAGGAAGGCTAGGGTCTTGCCGCTCCCCGTCTGCGCGTGTAGCACCGCGTCGCTTCTAGCCTCGCCCATGATGACCTCTAGGGCTTGTCGTTGCACAAGGGTAGGCGAGGAGAAGCCGAGCTGCTCCAGCCGCGACAGTAGCCAGTCGGGCAGGCGGCCCGTGAATAGCTCGCGGAATGTCGGGCCGCCCGCGGCGGGGAAGTGGGCGCCCTCGGACGCATATAGTGTTGTTTCTGCTGTTGGTGGTGTTGTTGTGGTTGCTGTTGTTGTTGGCGGTGTTGCTGCTGCTGCTGCTGCTGCTGTTGTTGTTACGGTTGTTGATGCCGCTGCTGCTGTTAGGGGTGGTGCTTCCCCTTGTTGCCCGGAAGACGCGACAGCTCCAGCTGCTGATGCTGCTGCTGTGGCACTGCTGGCAGCAGGACCTGCTGTAGCCTCTCCTACCCACCAGTCTGCTGCGCCTGCTGCGTCCCGCCGCACGTGTCCCAGCCGCCGCTGTCTCTTGCGGCCGCCGCCGGGTGTGCCGTTCCTGCTCTTTAGCGGGCTTGACGTCGCCATGAGGAGGGGCTGGCTGTGAGGTTGCGGTCGATGTCTGTTGACACCGGGCCGGGTGTAATGTGACGCCAGCGATGACCAAGCAGCAGTAACCCTGCTGCAAGTAGCGGCAGTGCCTCGAAAAGTCGTTGGTGTCTGCACGGGAGGTGTAACACGGAAGGGAGACACGACGCCGCAGAGCGACAGTGCGATCGCCAGCATCCCGACCAGCGTCGGACGTGGCAAGCTCATTGCAGCAGGGAACTGAGACGACGCACGTATGAGCGTGGCCTGGCTCTCTACCACTGCAGTAGCAGCTACGCAGCTCTGTAAGCTCTCGTAAGCTTGTAAGCTAATGAGAGCACAGCAGCAGCTGCAGCTACGCAGCCGCGTACGCTTGACTAAAGCACACGGAGTGATGCGTGTAGCCCTCCACCACAGTAGCTACGAAGCCGCAGCGAAGCTTGCAAGCACAGGGACTGATGAGAGTGGCCCTCTACCACAGAAGCTCAGCAACTACGCAGCAACGTAAGCTGGTACGTAAGCGTCGCTGCTTCGCACGTTTTCAATTTTCAATTGCCTCATGGGAGTTCCACTAAATGCCCGGTGGCGTTTGCTTCCTTGAAACGGGATTTTTTATTAATCCATCTCGACAACCCGACAACAGCGGCCAGAGATCGTGACGGCGTCCTTGCCTAGTCCTCTCGCCTTGCCAACCAGCGATGTCATCACCTTGTCAGCCAGCCGACTATTATGAGACCCTTGGCGTTCAGCGGGCTGTTTCCGATGCGGACATCAAGAAAGCGTGAGTTTTTTGTTCGTTTGAGCCCGAACTTAGTCGGGATCTCTACGTAGCGTCGGGATATCTTACGTAACCTCGGGATACCTACTATTATACTGCTGTAGCGTACGTACTGTAGTCATACTTTGATACCCCGCGAATACTTTGGCGCACTGTGGGCGAACAGCAGTGTGCACAATGAGCGCAAATAGGGCTAATGCGGAACAAAGTGTGTTGACTATTAATAGGACATCCTCACTCACTACAGACAGGCGGCGGCCTTAATCTAGTCTACGTTGACGAAAACAATCCGTATGCGCCCTGTTGTGCAGCGGTCAGCGTAATTATTCCGCAAAACGGATGGATATCTATTAATACACGACATACTCGATAACGCCACGGCTGAGAGTCCTAAAAAAATGCTCTTTCGTCCCTCTTGTGCCGATTTCTCGCCCTGCCACCAGCTACCGCAAGCTGGCGATGAAGTGGCACCCGGACAAGAACCAGGAAAACACAGTGAGTGACAGCATCCAGGACTTGAAAAAAAGATCGATGGCGGGGATAACGCTGTACATTTCACTACTGCACGTATCATGGAGAGCCAACACGTACACCGCAAGCAATCACCGATTCAAGTTAGTTGTGCGTACGTAGCGTACACCGTGCAATCGTGCGGGGCACTCTTACTCAGTCCGCCCTAGTTGAGGGTTTTACTTGTTGTTGTGGATATCGATGACGGCGCCTTCTCCCAGATAGTTGAGGACCACATGCATGCATGATGCAAACGATGTGTACATTAAACGCGCGGCCGAAGTAGTACGCAGCTTGTAAAAGTTGAGTATCAACCATTCAATTGGTAGAACTCACAGCTGACGTATTTGAAATATTTTTTATAAAATACACGTCGCGGTTATGAAACGTGCTTGCGGGAATTGGCGGGTGGCCCAGTTGCTTGTTGAGCGTTATCCAGGGGGGGTGACCCAAAACCTTTGCACTATGTAATATACGGTATACCAGGTACTTCGTATGGTGCCACTGGTCTGTACAGGTTAGTCTATGATAGCACGACACCTGTAATGCTTCTAATGATGTTCCCTCGCCAGCGCACCGCACTATTACCGTACTTTACTGACACACTGCGACTTGCTGAAAGGTTATATAAAAGTAGCCTTTCATACAACTCATTCAAATCCTACAATAAGGCTCTCACAAAAATCTCGCTTAAACGGGGTGAGCAGCTGAGCAGCCCTGAGCGTCTACATTACAGCATGTGACTCACAGCGACTCATGAAATATTGCCAACGAACAGATCATCAAGTCTCACTCGTACTCCGCAACTTTGGAAGCATACAATCCGCGATCAAGTCTGATCGAGGCTCGTCTAAAGCCCCGCCCTGAACCTCTGTCTTCCTGCATGAACAAGCCTCCCAAGTCTCACGTAATCCGCTCCAGTATCCTATTCCTAGGGCTTTTGTCAAGATATTACTGTCGCGGTACCCTGGTTGCAAAAGGGGCAGTATGGGGCAGGCCCGACTGCTGTGCAGGTTATTGCCTCTAGTACATAATTGATCACTCACGCCTGTTGTTGGTATTTTTCATAGCTCTTGTCTTCACATAATTTATGAAGTTCTGAGAGAGGGAGGGCAAGGAATTCCTTTTTCAGAGGAATAGTAACGCCTCCACAAAAATAGAGGGGAAACGGGTATACCATATCATTTTGACGGCCCTTACGGGCAATACCATAACGCCACCCAGACAGAACGGGGGCTAGGCGCTCTAAGCGCCTGAACTGTGGCATGTGACTCACAACGACTCATGTGATATAGTGCGGGGCACCTATTAATAATAAGAAACATAAATATTGACCCAGGCTGGGTTTCTTATTTTGGGAGAGGGTGCGTTCTATACTATCTTCGCTATAACGGTCCCCGGATTTCTTATGTTCCTGTAACTGTCAGCCTGCCTTTCATTATTACCTTGTTTCTTAGTAGGTGTCCTGTCCAGCACTGCCAAAATAACAGCTAATCAAGTCTCACTCGTATTCCGCATCTCTTGAATCTTGCAATCCGACGACCCACCCACGGGAAGAATGGGGCTAGACGCCCTGCGCCTGTACTGCGGCATGTGACTCACAACGACTTGTGCTGTACCGTGTTAAGGGGTTGTCTCCCAAGTCACATATCATATAAAGGTCAAAGCTGACACAATGCACCGAATGCTAATACTGTGCCACCACTCTCGCTCAATCCACACGCTCCTTCCCTACGTGTACTCGCCTCAATACCGTAATCCGTTCTGGTACCCTATACCACCGGCCCTCGGGTATGCCATACCAACTGCCAACAAGAAGCTTATCAAGTCTGACTCGTATTCCGCATCTCTTGAATCGTGCGATCTGATCGGCATACCACAGGCAGAAGCTGCCAAGATTTTTCAGGAGATTGCAGAGGCCTATGACGTTTTAAGCGACAAGAAAAACCGGGCCATCTACGACCAATACGGCTACGAAGGTCTTCGCGAAGGGGTAGGTACCTTAACCCCTTCATTACTGCAATTCTTATCCCACATTAATTTCAAGTAGTTTGTCCCCCAAACCGTGGGGGCAGTTCGAAAGTGGTTAATGATAGGCTATTTACACAAAAAGACAGACAGCGGAGAGCCTACGTTCGTTATTCTGCAGTGTCTTTCGAGCTGTGCTTTTCGAGCGCTCCGTTCCGAATGAACAAGTACAACTATGGTATACCTGGTATAGGTACATGCACTTTAAATGCGCGCCATTAGAAAATTGATGTGTCCTACCCAGGCTTTCCAGTAGGGCCGTTTCTGTATCTACGTCGAGGGAAAGCCCCCTCGTAGCGTCTCCTGGAGGAAAAAGAAAAGGCTGTTCAGCAGTTACGCTTGATAGCAATAGGTCTATGGCCTATTCCTGGCCAACTAATGACAGTTTGTCTCTGAAACGTAGATGCAGTTGTTTACTGTTACTAGCAATTAGAGGTATAAATCATTAACTAGTTCTCCACTTTAGGGAGACGATGTATAGACTTCAGACTCAATATCCCAACAACAATGATCCGCATGCCTTGCTTGTCTTGCCGGCGCGCCCCCCTCCCCAATCCAAAGGTGCCCGCGCAAGACGGTAGAAAGCCGGAGGGCTACACCTACAAACAAAATGGCCAGGTGCGTCCGTCAGTCCATCCTGAGATATCCACGGGTTTACTACTGATGTGGAGGCATGCATTTTGCTACTCGAACCGTAGCATGTAACCGGCGCATGTTGTTACTCGAATCGTAACATAGCAGAATGGCCGGGTGCGTCAGTCTGTAGCTTATGGCGTCTGTTGGGGCCAATACGAGATATCCACGGGTTTTCTGCTGATGTGTAGGTATACACGTGTTGTTCTATACTCGAAACGTAACATGTAACCGACATAGAGCATGCATGCTGCTACTCGAATCGTATCACGTACCGGCATGGAGCATGCATGCTGTTACTCGAACCGCAACATGAAACCGACATATGTGGCGTCTGCTGCGGCTATCCCAAGATATCCATGGGGTTGCGACTGATGTGTAGGCATGCATGCAGTAGCTCGAACCGTTGCATGTAACCGGCATAAAGCATGCATGGTGCTACTCGAACCGAAACATGTAACCGATATAAATGGCGTGTGCTGGGATCACCCTGAGATAGTCACGGGTTTCCTACCGATGTTTAGACATGCATGTGGTAACTCGAACCGTAACATGTAACCGGATTCCATATTTCCTCGGGAATATCAGGCTGAGTTTCTTGTAGGACCCTTCGCCGCGCACTATTACGGGGGACCATAGTAATCAGGACCAAATACGGTTAGTGAAAACAGGTGGAATATATAGGTTTTTGTGTGCTTCGTAGGTCCTGATTACTATGGTCTTCCGCAATAACTGTAGTACAACACTTCCCGACTTTCATCTTTCCCCGTAATTTTTAGGCCAAGTTTCTTGTGGGATTCTTTGTTCTGAGAGGGCCGGTAGTGTGCGCCCAGAGACTCGTGATACGACGGGGTAGTACTTGTTGGCCAAAAAACAACCGATTGGCAGGGCTCCTCAACCTTTGAACTACCGAATATCGTTGGAATGCCGTCCCACAATAGAGGTAGCACTTTTCGGTGTTTTTTTTTCCGAATGACGGGGCTCCTTAACCCAAAATCGTCAGAATGTCATATTCTTGTTTTGCGTCGTGATTTGCTTTTGTACACGCCTTGGCCACAGGTTTGTTCATCGGGTTTCCCTTTGACTCTTCTCAAGATCAGTTTTTTGGGTGAGATTTTAGAGCTCCTCAAGTGAGGAGCCTCAGAAAAAAAAAAAAGGGTGCACCTCTACCGTACTCTTAGTAGGATGTTTCGTTTGAAGACGTTATTCGTTACATATCCAGACAATGGCCTTGTTCATCAGGTTAAGGACACGTCCCACAACAGAGGTGGCACTTTTTGCTTGAGACGCTTTCTGAAACGACAAAAGGCTCCTGAACCCAAAATCGTCGGAATTTTCATTCATTTTTTTTTTTTCACTATAATTTTCATTGCATACCTATAGGTCATTTGATTGTGTTCCACCGGCAGTACTTTTAATTTTTTCCCCAAATCCGTTTTGGGGAGGAGGATAGAACCCCCTCAAGCAAGGAACCCCAGAAAAAAAACGGCGCACCTCTCTACCCGTAGCATGCGTCTAAGTACATCATTTTTTTTTTTGAAGCCAATTTTTGGGTGGGCTATAGAGGTTTTCAAGCGAGAATCGACACATGCTACGAAAAGACGCACCATTATTTTTCTGAGGCTTCCTCGCTTGAGGGAGCTCTACACTCCACCCGAAAAAAAACTGATTTTGAGTAAAAACTGAAAGAGCGACCCGATGAACAAACTCATGTCCTACTAGGTTTACAAAAATATATATATATATTTTGCCAAAACAAGAATGGCATCCCGACGATTTTGGGTTAAGGGGGCTCCGTCATTCAGAAACAAAAAAAAATCCAAAAAGTGGTACCTCTAGCGTGGCACGCGTCAATTATTTTTATTTTTATTTTTTATCCTCCGGCGGATGGGCAAAAATAAAGCTTTGTCAATCCTCAGCAAAGTTAGGTGCATCTCTTGTCATATCATGCGTTAAAAAAAAACGTTTTTTTGTTTTTTTTGTTCGCTCCCCTTCCACAACGATCGCAAGGAGATATTCGAGAGATTTTTCGGAACGCACAACCCATTCGTTGACTTCGGTTTCGGAGACACAATGCCCTTCGCCTCAAGACTCAAGAAGGAGGGGCCAAGGAAGCCCGCCCCGGTGTCAAGAGACCTCGCCTGCTCTCTTGAAGAGCTGTACAATGGGTGCACCAAGTCCTTCAAGGTCACCAGGAAGGTTAGAAATACTGCACGCATATTGCTTAACCGCTTCGGGACTTTAGAGGGGGAGATGTCGAAAAAGCACGTCGATGACGGTGTGATGTCGGCCACACGATGTATACGATGTATGATAACCCAGGCTGCCGGGTTACTATAATAGGGGGTGTTTCAGAACTGCCATGTAAGGAACTCTATGCCCACGCGCGCAGCATGTTGATACTTGTAGTGTGTGCACGCTCATACTCGACGTTCGAAAAAACCACACTCGTCACGTTTTTGGTCGCTATGCATGGTCCCCAAATGGTAGAGCCGTGAGTCGGCACGACTTATGTCACCAACTAATTATTAGTCGGGCTAATATTTAGTCGTTTGCCGGAAGTGCCGACTCTCCGACTTATTGGGTTTCCATACTCGAAGGAAGGATTGCTAAAAGCCGGATGCATTTTTTTCATTTTTACGCGGGCCTCCTCGGCCCGGCGGAGCTTTTTTGGCTCGCTTCGCTGGCCTGACTTAAGTCAGCAAGTCGGCTGGCCATCAGCTGGCCTCGCTAACCGACTTGCCGACTAAAGCCAGTTAGTTGGCTAGCAGCACCTACCGATTAGTTATTAGCCGTGAAATCCTGCCGGCTCACAGCTCTACCAAAGTGACTAAAGAGGGGGGGAGGTTGATCGTTGTTTGGTAGATGAGATGCGGGGAGGGGTGTTGGGTTTAGGAGGCTTTTTTTGAGCGTAAAAATCTCCTAGCGACTCAAGAAGAAGGGGCCAAGGAAACCTCCCCCAGTTTCGCGGGACCTTGCCTGCTTCCTCGAAGAGCTGTACAATGGGTGCACCAAGTCCTTCAAGGTCACCAGGAAGGTTAGATGGCTGGTCTACCGCTGTTAGTACGACCCCACACTAATTCTAAGTAGTTTTTCTCCACAAACGCGGGCGCGGTTCTAAAGGGAGTTGGGGGGGGGGGGGGGGGGG
>JAYJMJ010000488.1:998117-1020119 GCA_036873875.1 Laminaria ephemera | reverse complement strand
GGTCTGAGGTCGGAGAGGACGTACCGGAAAGAAATACGCGAATACATAAACCCTGTCGAGAGGCCATGGGCCAAAACGCTGACAGGGCAGGGATTTTCGGAGATTCCTTCGTAGATCTCAACGTCAAGGCTTCGCGCAGGCGCTACGGCGCCGAGCGGGCGGATCCTCGGACGCCGGGCGCTTCGGGCGCGGAGGAGGCGCGCCCCGGCGAAGAAACAGCGGGGAAAGGCGGTCAGAGGCGGGCGAGATCCGCCGACGAAAAAAGGATCAGGCCCGCCTGAGGACTATCATAGGTATACTTATTATACCATGTAGCTATTTCATCCTGTAACCTCGATCGTATCAAGCGCCGATCATTTCAGCTTAGAATGGGAGGTGGTGCCGTGTGCGATGTATCTAAGTATTCCGCGGTAATATCAGTGTAGTACAGTCGAGATATGCCCCGGCAGTGTGGTACAGCGTTGGTTTGGAACGCGCAACCCTTTCGTTTCGCCAGCTGAAGAGCAAGGGGGCATGATGAGTGCACTTTTTTTTCGCGCAAGGCAGCTCTTATTGGCCGTTGCAGAATGATCGAGAACGAAGCGAGACCTTCATTCGACTAGGCAAGACGTGGAGAGGATTAAATAGGTCGAAGCTGCCACGCGCGAAGATAGCAACCATGATACTACGATACCAGGTGGTAGTGGCTCTGGCCCTAGGGCTCTGGCTATGCATCTTGAGGTATACCTCCCGAGGCAAAGCAGTATTGATCAATAATAAGAGTAAGTCCGCTATGCAGGAGTAGGAATTCCTCCTCTGTGCGTGATAGTGGCTCTGGCCGAAGAGCTCTGGCTACCTATATATGACCATCTTGCTACGAGTAGGAATCCCTCCTCTGTCTGTCTTCCCAACGTTTCGTCCCTATGCTGACGCATGGTATGCGTGCTCGTTCCTCTCTGCGTTGTAGGTGAGTTCGTTTTTCTCTTCGCGTACGACCTCCTGTTGTGTTCTATGTATCATAGCGTGTCTACACTATTCTTGAACCTTATATCATACGTACCTGGTACCGTAATGATAAATGCCTGGTACCCCGTACGAGTACGACAGGAGTGCCTCATACAAGATTTGGTTTATCTGGCAGTAGCAAGATCTCTCTACGTGTGTCTTTTCGCTTTTATTCTACACTCTTTCCCCTTTTGAATCAACGAGTGTTACTAATATGACAGGTACATGGTGACGCCAGGTACTGCGTAGAGTGTTTGCGCACTATGTTTTACATTCCAGGTACACCGGTATTCGAACTTGTGTATATTTCCCCGAAATAACATGGCCAAACGTCAAATTTGTATAATACGCATGATTGTCTCCTTCTGTTTCCGAGGAATGCACCACGACGAACCTCAGTACCTCGCAAGATTGGGGAACCGGGGAGACTACTGTAGTCAAACTACTCAAATATTTGCGTTGCTTGGCGTTTCAGTGTGACACACCACGCAGCTAGGCTGTCGGAACGTTTGAAGTTGCAGCAGCAGGAGAGGTTGATGTATCACACGAGCAAACAGCACCAATGTTATCACAGCAGCAGCAGAAGCAGCAGCAGGGCTTTAAGCACCACCCACGCAATTAGCCGAATTATATCAACATGAGCAGCAGCCAAAATTGACGCACCAACCGAGATAGCGGAAGCAATGCAGCTGTCTGATAATTAATGAAGATTGCAGCAGCACAGGAGCAGCGGCGGCGCAGCAGTAGCAACAGCATAGCAGCAGCGGCAACATGACAATCTAAACGGTTGTTGTCTAAGTTCGGCACCTACTCTTCCTACTACTACTTTGTCTAAAAGTATACCCTTTCTCAACCGCAATGCCGATTGGACGCGTACTACGGTGGCGATGCACATACATTTTATGAAGATCAGCATTTGAAGAGCTCCGTCCTGACCTTCAGTTGCAACGAAAGTGGAACACGAACACTGGCATGGCCTAAGGATGTATCGAAGAATATGGTAGACCAAACAAGTGTAGTGCGTTAGTGGATCACCATGCTTAGTGGATCACATTGGGAAACATGGCATCTGGATCACCGGGCTAGTGGATCACATTGGAAAAAATGGGATCTGGATCACCCGACTACAGTAGTGGATCACGAAGAAAGAAATGGCTGCTGGATCACCGGCTAGTGGACCCCAAAAATGAAAAACTGCCTGCTGGATCACCCGCAAATTATGAAATGGCTGCTGGATCACGAGCGCCAGAGACAAAATACGCCAAATCAGCGATATTCGGTACCAGTTCGTAGCAGACAGAGGCAACTCAACCATCTTCTCGTACTACGAATTCGTACCAGCGAGAGGCTGATGTGGCAAACTCTGAAAATGTGATGTTTGCGTCTTTTCTTTCTGGTACGATTTCTAACCAAATGTCGTTGAGCCTAATTCTTGTACGATTTCGTACCAAACGTGGCTGTTTTACCTATTTTTGGTACGATTTCCTTCTAATGTCGCTGTTTCGCAAATTTCTGGTACGCTTTCGTACCAAATGCCGATATTTTGGCTTGTGCCTGGTACGTTTTCGTACTTGTTCGGCAATTTCTGAAACGATTCAGACCAATGTCGCTGTTTCGCCCATTTCCGGTTCGATTTCGTACCAAACGTCGCTGGTTTGACTACCTCTGGTACGATTTCGTACTAATGTCGCTGTTCGGCATATATATCTGGTACGATTTCGTACCAAATACCGATTGTCGACTTGTCTCTGGCGCTGTTTCATACTTGAAAGCCCTATCCCCAAATTCGATTGATCTTCAAGCCCCTATCCCTGTTGCCAGTACGAATTCGTACCGCATATAGTTGACGTTGGGTCCACTTCGTCTTCGGTGTTCCAGAAACGATTTTATATATTTCGGGTGATCCAGCAACCATTTCATATTGTGCGGGTGATCCAGCAGCCATTTTCCTTAATGGGGTTCAATAGCCCGGTGATCCAGCAGCCATTTCTTCGTGATCCACTAGTCGGGTGATCCAGATCCCATTTTTCCCAATGTGATCCACGAGCCCGGTGATCCAGATGCCATTTTTTCCAATGTGATCCACTAAGCATGGTGATCCACTAACGCACTACATAAGGACTCCCCACGACACTTGGTAGAAGCTCCGTCAATCGGAAACAATTTTGTCAAAAACTGCCACTTTTCGTGTATCACGAGACATTTGTCATGTACGAACGTCGTGCGCGGGTTGTCACATCCTCGATGTCGCGTGAACTAGATAGTATTTTGTCTTATTTTTTGTCCACCGCTGCTGCTATGGTTTTGGTACTTAAATCCAAACTGTTTTTTGTTTTGCTTCCGATAGTGCAGTAGTTCATTGCTTGATCCATTCTCCTTCGTCATACCGAATTATTTCGTGGCAAGTACCTGGTATGGATATTTAGGGCTGTTGATTGACGTACCATATTCCCAGCAGCCTCGAGCACACTCCAAAACCCGTGTGCCCTCGCGATCAGCAGTTAACACTGACCCTTTTGAACACCATGTAGCATGCTCGCGATAGGTTATCCTGCCAACAAGCGCAAGGGTGCTCTTCGCAGAGAAGAAATGGCGTTTCACTCTATGGGCGGCATTCGTTTGCCCGCGTGTTTCGGTCTCTTTCGCCATTCGCGTTACTCGACTGTCGTAAGCCCGCTTCGGCGCAACCTGCCTTATATTTTCCTCCGGGTGTATTTATTGTTTCCATTGCAATGTCTCACCTACACGCAGGCGTAGATCAGTACTAAGACACGGCACCACCGAGCTGTAGTAGATTTATGCGTTAGTTGAACCACCATCGCCTCATATTTCATTATCATTCGTTTCCGAGTCTGCACTTTTGTTTTCCTGGCTTCAAAGGTCTCACATGTCCTTCAGTTTGTTTTTTCGAACGCCACATGCTACGGTGGCGGTGCACATTTTTTTTTTCTGAGGCTTCTCACTTGGGGAGCTCTACACCTCCACCCAAAACCTGATTTTGATATACATGAAGGAGCAATCCGACGAGCAATGCCATGATCTAGGTGAACAAAAAATATCATATTGCAAAACAAGACTGGCATGGCGACGGTTTTGGGGTAAAGGAGCCCCACCATTCAGAAAACATTTTTGTCAAAAAAATGTGACCCTTATTTTAGCACGCGTCGGGCATTTTGTTCTAGTTTTAGGTTTCTTGTTCCTATATATAGTGTTAACGCCTACCATGTGACTACGGTGTACCTTATGGCGATGCGTTGCTGTGAGACTAGTACTATCGGCCGAAAGCTACATGATAGCACAGCAGGGGACGTCTGCTTATGTTGCATGTTTTTGCGTGGAATACATTACGTATGGGGATACTTAATGCTATGGGTGAGCTAGGCGGCGTATCCGGTAACGAAGAACACCAAATCGGGTCGCGGATTATCGACGTGTTCGTTCGAGCAAGAGAACAAGAAATAAGTAACCGGCGTGTTTTGTGCAGTTGCAAACACACAGCTCTGCGCGTACCGCTCTTAACCGCAAAAACGCGTGCTCCGCCTTTTGCGCCTTAACTGCCAACAGCTATTCGCTTCTCTTCGACCATGGCGGGTTAATAGGCGCGTAACTAAGTTCTGCTGATTACGACTCAAAACTGGTTTACGCCCAACGGATGCCTCGAAGCCATGCGCTTCCTCGACACGTTGTACGATATACGGGCAGCAAGTTTTGACCTAAATCGTTCTGACTGTCGGGCTTCTCAATTGAAAATTACCCAGTAGTATCATTGGAACACATTATGTGTGTAACGGAAATGCTTCGTTGTAAACCTACGCCATGGGATAGCTTATCGCGGAACCTACGCCATGGGATAGTTTATCGCGTGCATTTTCATTTTTTCTTCGAAATTAAGTTTAAGGCAATGTGTGGAAGTTCCGTAAGTGAGACCTCAGAAACTGTAGTTACTCCCCTACTACAGAGCACGCATCCACCAGTCCGGATGCATTCTCCGGTTGTTTAGCTACTCGTACGAAAAGAGGTGGCATTCCGACGTACCCGTGTCGCCCCCCCTCCCCTGCGCCACGAAACAGGCACACTACGCAACACTCATGGCGAACCCGCTGGTGGCAAACGCTGATATTATCCTCCACTTGGCCGACTTTGTCGACGGCGAGCAATACCTATTTTTCGCGCCTGTATCGACTACCTGGAGAAAGGCGTGGGGGCGGCGTCCCAAAAACACCCGTGCCATTATGGCTCATACTACGGAAACGCAGTTGTTCGAAAGCTGCAGCAGTGGCCTGAAGCAGCTAGGAGCAGTGTGCGAGGCGGCTGCCAGCCTCGGTAGATTGGATCTACTCCAATGCGCCAGAGCATATGACTACCGCTGGCCTAAGTCGTTGTACAGCAAAGCCGCCGAGGGAGGGCATGTTGACGTCATGAAATTTGCACGGTCGCACGGCTGTCCATTAGAGAATGATGCATGCGACGTGGCTGCCGGTGCGGGACAGTTTGGAGCTCTCCAGTGGGCACACGCCAACGGCTTTCCTTGGAACCAACAAACTTGCAGGAGGGCTGCATTCGGTGGGCAGCTGGCAATTGTACAGTGGTTGAGGTTGAAAGGCTGCCCATGGGATGAGTATACCTGCGCTGGATTTGCTCGTGAGGGGAATCTAGGTGCGCTTCAGTGGGTGCGGGCGAACGGCTGCCCCTGGGATTCGTCGACATGCCATAGGGCTGCTGCGAGAGGGCATCTAGACATCCTTCAGTGGGCTCGGGCTAACGGGTGTCCCTGGGACGAAACTGTTTGCAGATGTGCTGCTCGTGGAGGGCACCTTGAGCTTCTCCGGTGGGCGCACGAGAACGATTGTCCCTGGAATGGGCAGATGTGCCGAGCTGCTGCCGAGGAAGGTCATCTGGATGTTCTTCGGTGGGCACGTGCTAATGGATGTCCTTGGGACGAGAACACGTGCTGTGCGGCCGGTTGGTCAGGCGACCTTGTCATTCTTCAGTGGGCACGCGCGAACGGCTGCCCCTGGAACAAAAGTACATGCAGAGCAGCTGCTAGCGGAGGGCATCTGGACGTTCTCTGGTGGGCACGTGCGAATGGGTGTCCTTGGGACAAGGATACGTGTAGCTCTGCTGCTCTTGGAGGGCATCTAGACGTTCTCCAGTGGGCACGTTCCAATGGCTGTCCTTGGGACGAGGGGACATGTAGACGTGCTGCAAGTGGGGGGTATCTGGAAGTCCTTCAGTGGGCGCGTTCAAATGGTTGTCCCTGGGATCAGGGAACGTGCAGCGAGGCTTCAAAAAAAGGGCACCTTGAGGTCCTCCAGTGGGCGCACGAGAACAAATGTCCTTGGGACCACCAAACGTGCACAGCGGCCGCTGCGTCGGGTCACTTGGCCATTCTTCAGTGGGTGCGAGGTAATAGTTGCCCCTGGAATAGAATGACGTGCATTCTTGCTGCACGTAACGGGCACCTGGACGTTGTTCAGTGGGCGCGGGCTAATGGTTGTCCGTGGGATGCTGAGGTAGTGCGGATCGCTAGCAGTACCGGGAACTTTGACGTGACTGCGTGGGCGGTAGCGAACGGATGCCCTGAGCACTGACTAATCGTTTCTCGTCGTGACAATGCGTTCACGAACGAAGGTGGTTTGAATCACGGATGATAAGTACAGTACGCGGCACCTCGCTGTTTAGGCCAGGCTCAACTTCTCATGTGAAGCAAGGAGTGTCCTAAACTATAGTAGTTTTAGTACAATACAATTGTTATTTAAATTTTTGTGCAACAATAGAGTCAAACGTTTTTGCTTCCTTATCCTACTCCCGCCCCCCCTCTCAAATTTCACGCAGCTTGTCCGAACAGCATTGTGCACAGCAGTGTTTGATGGTGAGGGAGGATGACCAAAGTACCGTCATTAACCGGGCAGTGTTATACATAGGGACTGCGTAATGGGATGTGAGGCGATGGGAGGTTAGCGAGCAGGAAATATGAATACCCGATACGATAAACATTGGTTTATTTTGGGGCGATGTTGTAGAGGATGGGCAGTTGGAGGCTGTTATACTGCCTGCAGGAGGGGAGTCGAGGCACACGGAATGGCAGGCAATATATGCACTACACGAATATGTGGAATATTAATTCGTCGGTGATAGATTGAACGACGGTAGAAAGCGGTAGAGGATTGGTGTTGGGCAGGCGAGGAGCATGGAGGGGGCGACAAAAACCCGGATGGAGGGGGGGTGCGTGTAGAAGACGGGGAGGCCGAATGCGCTACGGTAGGGGGATCACGTTAAGTGCCTCTATTTTCAGTGGTAGAGAGCCACTCAAGCCGGTGGTTACCCATTGCCTTGGCAGTCTTAAGCTTTTGCGCTTTCCGGTTTCGCGACATGCACCGCCGCCATGAAAATAGCTGTCATGCTACGCCTACAAAATAGTTCCCAAGTCCGGTATAGCCACTTAAAAACGCCACTAGGGCGAGTGACATACATATACTCGGTGGTGAAAATGGGGTATAATACTATGAAAGCGTAGCCTTAGTACACGATACGTGAGGAGAGCACGAACCACCACGGGTGGGTTGTATAGCTAATGCCTCGCCGGAGCTGTCAAAGGGGCGCCAAGAGCTGGTTTTAGGAGAATGAGGGGACGAGTGATGAGTCCTGCCCCCTCCCCCCTTCAGATACGGACATTGCGTAACCATATTTCAACACCAGAAGTAAAAAGTTATTATTCTGCTACCTACTGCGTGTAAAGGTAAGATGGTGAGGCTTTATACACATCGGCGTCCCTTGGCATTTCAGCGAGAAGTTCACAACAGGGTTTCCTGGCAGCGCAGATAGATCTTGATCGGTGATCGATACACACGTTACGCTCATTGAGCTGCAAGATATGTCTTGTCGTAGCTGTGCAGGCGGCTTGCTTTGGAAGGGAAGATGCGATCGGCGTCCATGTGCTCTTCAAACAATTTATGCATCCGCAGCTGGACAAAGGCTGTTGACCCGATCCGATAAACGTACAGGTAATACATATGAGTACGTGTGTCTGTCGGCAGCTCGCCACTACCCTGTAGTAAAAGAACAAATGTCTCACACTGCGGAAACTTCATGGCCGCGACTGCCGTTTATTGGCCTTTCATGCCACACATTCGCCACCAGTCTAACCCAGACCTGTCATCACCATCACCGACGACAGCCTAAAGTGCCAACCGGAGTGCGGTCAGCCCTTGTACGTAGGCACCCTTCGCACAGTCAACCGACACAAATGCACACTATCGTCATATGTACGCTTGTTTGCACTTAGGTATCATACAAATCAAGACAAAACCTGTAGCACTCAGGACTCCGGACATCAGTTGGTTGTTGCCCATGCCGCCACGTCGACATTCCCGGTACACATAGCGACCCGTGGCGTTTCAGCGTCCCACGGACAACCGTTAGCCCGCGCCATTGAAAAATGCCCAGGTGCCCCCCATGGGCAGCTGAAGTGCACGTCGCCTTGTTCCAGGCACAACCGGCCGACCGCGCCCATTCAAGAACGTTCAGATGCCATCCTTTCGCAGCCATACTGCACGTATGTTCGTCCCAAGGGCAATCGTTTTCGAGCGCCCACTGTAGGAGCTCGAGATGGCCTCCGCTAGCAGCCTCACTGCATGTCTCCTGGTCCCAAGGACAACCGTGCGACCGTTCCCACTGAAGAACGTCCAGACTCCCCCTGCACCTGCAGCATGCTTACATGTTCGCTTGTCCCAGGGGCAACCGTTATCCCGCAACCACTGAAGCGTGACGACGTTACTTGCTCTGGCGGCCGCAAAGCAGGTACTCTCATCCCCGGGACACTCAGCAGATCGCGCCCACTGGAGAACGCCCAGATGGAATTCAAGAGCAGGAAGGCTGCAGGTTCTCACGTCCCACGGACAGCCGTTCGCGTGCGCCCACTGAAGGACCTCGAGGTGCCCTTTGTCAGCAGCACCAGAGCAGGTGCCCTCGTCCCAGGGGCAGTCATTTGCACGAGCTCACTGAAGAACGTTAAGGTGCCCTCCCTCAGCAGCCGCATAGCATGTCCTCTCGTCCCAGGGGCAGTTGGTAGCCCGAGCCCACTGTAGCAAAGCCAAATGCCCCCCTCGAGCAGCTCCGTAGCGTGTATTCTCGTCCCATGGGCAGCCGTTAGTCCGTAACCAACATAGTACTTCTAAGTGATCCCCTCGAGCAGCTCCATAGCAGGTATTCTCGCTCCATGGGCAGTTGCGTGACATTAACCACTTTACCATGACGAGATGACCTCCGATCGCAGCCCTATGGCATGTTTGCTCCTCTAATGGGCAGCCATTGGCGTGCGCCCACTGGAGAGCGCGCAAGTGTCCCGCACGAGCAGCCACAATGCACGTATCGTTGTGCAAGCGGCAGCCGTACGTCCGTGCCCATTCCATGACGTCAACATGTCCCCCCTCTGCAGCCTCGGTGTAGAACGAGTCCGACCAGGGGTAGTCATACGCTCTAGCGCATTGAAGTAGATCCAGCCTGCCCACTCTCGCAGCCGCCCCGCACACCCTTCGCTGCATTAAACCGCCTTTGAGGCACTCCAATAGCTAGGATACCATCGTGTGGGCCGTGACAGCACGGGTGGTTTGGGGACGCCGCCCCCACGCCTTGTTCCAGGTAGTCGATACTGCCGCGAAAAACATATACTGCTCGTCGTCGACAAAGTCGGCCAAGTGGAGAACAACATGAGCGTTTTCGACCAGGGCGTTGGCCATGAGTGCCGCGCAGTGGGCCTGTGTTGTCACGGAGGTGAAACAAGGGCGGGTTAGATGCATGCATCCTATGTAACAGTGATTGGACTTTCTCCCGTACGTGTAGGTCGCAGAAGCAAAACGCATCTGTACTTGTTAGAGTACAGCAAATGCATCGGTGGCATGGCTTGGGCACAAATCGTTTCCCTCGCGTTCAGACCGCAGCACAGCTCTGCTGCATGAATAATCCGAAACGTTTACAGAAAAGCATGTAAGCTGTCGCAATTTCGAGCGCATATGTCGATACACGATGTGTCTTAGTTCAGGGTGGTGTACACAGTGTCTACCGGCATAGGCACATAACTAAGTGAGGCAGAAGAAACCACCTCGAAGGTACTCCATTTCGCCCTGGCTTGTCCAGGAAATATCTTTGTAGTCCAATTGGTGGGTGATATTGGTTACTGACTACGCAAAGTACATAATCCCTTACAACCAGTATCACCATGAACTACAGGCGTCACTGCAGATTTCACACAACGGCAAGGCTAAAAGATTTGTTCGGCAGTGCTACGCCTTCGCCCTTGACTGTCACTTTGTTCTCACACGAACGTATCGAAGTAGTCTACCCCGTGACACCATGACAAGATCACTGTTATATAAAAAAATGGAGTTCAGTAAAAAATACACAACACAATAGACATACAACCAAGACATCAAACACAGAGGCAGCATGAGGCAAAAATAAACCGAGATGTCTTCAAATTCCTATCCAATCTTGTTCAGATTTCGGGTTAAGGGGGTCTAAGGGCGAACTCGGAAAAAGGGAACGGTAACAGTGTATCACGATATCAAATAAAGTTTAACGTTTTGACCTAACACAGTTTGGGAGTTGCGTACCCTATGATACGGTTGAGCTACTTCTGTTTGCACGTGAGACAACATGGTGCAGGAAATCCCCTCCTGAACGAAACAAGAGGGGCCACGCCGGGGCGGGCTGGCGTCGTTCGTGCTCCGCTTATTGCGTTAGGGGTTCACATATTTCCCGGGCGGACCCCGCAAATGTGGATGATACTACCAAGAGCGAAGAGACGGCATCATACACCCCTCACGCTGTGAGCCATAAAACCAAAAAAAAACTGCTCGAGAGGAAACGTTGCTTTGGTGCTTGAGGTGGGATCGAGCCCGAGTTTACGGCCGGGGAAATGCGACCCGCAGCGCGAAAGTTTCCCTGGCGATCGAAGCTGGGCCAGTGAGTTGCGGATTTAAAGCAGATTGGAGAGACAAGCCTCGTCCGCAGATCCAAGCTCAGGGCGGGCGCCCGCAACAAGGGGTCAATTGAGACCGGCGTTGCTGCGAGGTCATGCTGTCGTTTCTGTCTTGTCGGCCAGTCCATCGCAAGCAGCCGCTGTAAACGATCACAGCTTTTGTAGAAGGTTTCGTCTTCACTTCGGGCTCTTTCGGCATTTTTGTTATGCCGCTAAAGCAAAACATCGTGAATCTTTTCCTGGAAACAAAAAAATGACATGCTCAAACGAATCACCTGCAAAGATACAAAACAAACTCGGAGATGTGTACCATATGCATCGGGTACCGAAATCGTTGGACTGGAAATCGAACTCATCTCCGCGTATTGATAACTTCTCTTAAAAAAGGCCCGCAATTCCGTTTCGTGTTTCCACCATTAACTCATCGGCGTCGACTGCATCGGAGGGGGACACGACGCGAGGTGGGACCGTGTCGGCTCAGGGTTGCCACGGATAATCTGTTTCGGGAACGATGCAGAATATTTGGGGGGTTTCGAGGTATAGAAAATGTTGTTTTGATACCGGTACGCATATAGAATACACGTGAGAACTCTGTTTTGAGTACTACTTCAGTGTATCACTAGCTGCGCAAAGGGAATCTCTGCAGGCCGGTCTCTTAGTGACAAACCTGTTTCCTGGTGGGTTTTAGGAAACACGGGATAATATTTCTGTACAGTACTCGTAGCGGTAGGACATACTTCAGGGCAGGGTGTAGGCTCGGACAAGACGATCAACACAACAGAATAGACAGTAGAAGTAGCTGTGAGGTTGTGTTTTACAGCGTCCTAGCGGTCATATGTACTGCATGACGACGGTCCAGCCCCCCCATCCCTCACCCCGTTGCACGAGAGCAACAAAAAGCATCCGGCTCAACAGGAAAAATATTTCATACTAGTACCGCAGCAGCATGGGGCCGCCAACAAAACACACCGTTCCTTGGACTCTTGGCAGTACAAATATAATAAGAGACTAGGAGGTTGTAAAAGCGACGGGACAGGCCGCATGGCGGGGCGCCCCGGCCGGGATGATCGCAACCGCCAATAAACAAATAATGGATAGCTGCACAGAGGAAAATTGCTCCAGAAACTAACAACACTGAAAATCGCTATTGAGAATGGCTGCATTGACAACCATTTTCGTAAAACATACTGGTAGGTGTTAGCTCAGGTATACGTCACGGCTGACCAGGCTTCGGCGCCCGACATTGGTTACTTGGAAATTGGTGTAAATCGGGGCGATGATACACTAATTCCAGTTTGCGTCTCGGGTCGTAATGCCACTGGGTACTGCTGCTACTGTTTCAACACTGCTCATTCTGCCGGGTTTCTGATGTGCACACGTAGCCACGAACGTCGCAATACCCGGGTGACGGACTGTTGGTCGGGCTTACGCGTACCACAGTACGTATTGGTTCCTGTATCAGTTGTTCATCAGGTATGTACGTACGACCGCTACGTGACATGCTGCCGCTGCTGCTGCTCTTGCTGGTTGACGCTGCTGTACTACTGTACAGCGAGCTCTGCTGCTGCTGCTGTACGTAAGTACGAACGTACGCACACACACGTGTACGCAGTACGAAGGAAACGGGCTTTAGGCCGATCAAGCGCTCGTATTGCAAGTTGTACGTACTGCTGCTAGGGTGCTGTCACAGCTGCACTACTAGTATACAACAGTTAATGCCAGGTATTCGATACGACGAGGGTACTGCTGCAGACCACCCGGCAGTACTCGTACGCGTATACTGCCGATTTCACGGCATCGGGTTACTGCGTGTACCTACATGTCGTAACCATTACGGGCATGCGTGGAACCGGTGATGGATGTGCCAGGAGCAGCGGCGAAACATGGAGAAGACTGACAAACGAGGAACTCCTACTCGTAGATGTTCGATAATACGCTATGTGACTACAGTACTTGTGTGCCAGGCAAGATAAACATGACAATATCATGCTCGCGTGCGGCTCTTCCGCTCTTATAAGTTTTCTCCACTTCTTGCCGCCTGTGAATGCGTTGTCTCTGCTCCCTTGCTGACCCGTCACCAGTCTGCAACGTCAAAGCTGGGGCGTCTGTGCAAAAAAACATGGATATCGTACTGTACGAGTTCCAGGTAAATTCTGGCCTCATTCAATTCTTGCAGAAAGAGCTGGGGGATAGAAAACCAGTGCTTTACTGACCTACTTATAGCACTGCCGTGGAATCCTCCCTTATAAGGAGGCTTCTAATAATCCTCTTTCTAATTGGGTCGCGCGCGTATAGGTGAAGGCGCACACGCGAGAAAGTTGGGTGAAACACCGAAACAAAACAGTTTGAGGGTCCCTTTATTTCTTTTTTCCAAGGCTGACATCTGTCTGTCTGTCGCCGGGCTAGCATGCACATTGCACGACGCACACCTATTCGATCGCGATGAGCCCGGGGTTGGATTGACGAGCAAGATAGGGAGAAGATTCCCTCGCCGGTTTCATGTCGAGTCGTCAAGACTTCGTAGAGAAACCGCGATTTAAGTGAATGTTGCGTCCCACCTTCACCTCTGATGAACAAGGAATGGAGAAAGTTTCATGAAACCGTCGATTTTTTGGGTGTTCCATATATACTTTGGCGGTGTTTGTGTATTTGATCTCTCACATTCGGACAGCTCTCTGATAGGGCTCGAGAGCCCAACAAGAACAATCGCCCAGGGTTCGCGACACGGTATTGGGGCAGGCATCTCCAAGATAATTCTTCGGACATGTCTTGTGACCCTGTTCGCAGCTGGCGGCAAAGTCTCGTGGAGCTCACATGCCTGTAGTGCGTTAGTGGATCACCATGCTTAGTGGATCATATCAACGATTATGGCATCTGGGTCACCGGGCTAGTAGATCGCGAAAACAAAATATCTACTGGATCAGCCGCCAAATATGAAATGGCTCCTGGACCACCCGCAAAATATATAATCGCTGCTGGAACGCCGAAAACGAAGCCGACGCAATGTCAAAGATATCCGGTACGAATTCGTACTGGCAAGAGGCGCACGGCGGTATAAGCGATGTTTGGTACGAATGCGTACCAGCGAAAACATGGCAACAGCGATATCGTATCATGATGTTTGGTACCGATTCGAACCAGCACGAGAGACAAACGGCGCAACATCAGCGATATTTGGTACGAGTTCTTACCAGCAAAAGGGACTTCAACTATAATTTGTGCGAATTCGTACCAGTCAGGGGCAAGCGAATGGTGATACATATTGTATGAATCATACCAGAAAAAGAAAAATCAGCGATACATGGTACGAAATCCCTGTGAATTCGCACCAGAATAAAGCGCTGTTACATCGAAGGGTCGTTGGAACAAATTTCGTACATACCAGCAAAAGACAAGAGGCGCAAGTCAGCGATACTTGGTACGAACTTGTACCATTTAGAGACAAAATACGCCAAACTCAGCGATATTAGGGATGAGTTCGTAGCAGAAAGACGTAACCCAGCCATCTTCTCGTACAGTAGTACGAATTCGTACCAGCGAGAGGAAGAGGGGGCGAAGTCTGCGATGTTTGCCTCTTTTATCCCTGGTACTTGTACGATTTCGTACCAACGTAGCTGTTTTGCCTATTTCCGGTACGATTTCGCACCAATGTCGCTGTTTTGCCCATTTCTGACACGATGTCGTACCAAATGTCGCGCTTTCGGCTTGTTTCTGGTACGTTTTCGGGCGGTTCGGCCATTTCTGGTACGATTTCGTATCAATGTCGCTGTTTTGCTTATTTCTGATACGATTTCGTACCAAATGTCGCTCTTTGGGATTGTTTCTTTTTTCTCAGAATCAAGCCCAAAGAGCGACATTTGGTACGAAATCGTACCGGAAATGTACCAGGAATAGGCAAAAATGCTGCATTAGTCCGAAATCGTAGCAGCAATTGTATGAAATCGTACCACAAACAAGTCGAAGGAGCGACTTAGGGTACGAAATCGTGCCAGAAATAAGCAAAACAGCGACTTTTGGAACGAAATTGTACTCGAAATTGCCGAACACTACGAATCCATACCAGCAGCGACGTTACTGTTGGACGATGCTCTTTCGGTTGTCTTTGACATTGCGTCCACCTCGTATTCGGCGTTCCAGCAGCGATTTATATTTTGCCGGTGATCCAGCAGCCATGTTATATTTCGCGGGTGCTCCAGTAGCCAGTTGGTTTTTGCGATGCCCTAGCCGGGTGATCCAGATGCCATAACAGTCAATGTGATCCTCTAAGTATGGTGATCCACTAACGCACTACACTGCTGCTGCGTACGAGGCACGTATGTGGGTATCTGTCATGTGTAATATGGGTGGTGTGTGGGAGCACCGGCAGCCAGCTTACATAGCCTAATGCAATTATGATGGATATGTCATACCGCCTGAAAAATCCTCATTACTTCCACTCTTGTAGCGCACAAGTCACCACACCCCACGTAAGTCATTTGAATATTGCCGCTCGAGTCGACAGGGACACGCACAAAAAAGATGCTACCAGGTATACCCAACACCCCTCCAATCTTGGATTGAGACCTATTGAGACGATACGACAAAGCGGGCAGAATCCAACGCTCAACTCACCTGAGGCTGGAACACAAGGACTGTGCCCTGCGTCTTGGTGTTCGTGTGCAGCTGGCAGACCGTACGCGTGTATGAGTCGACAGGCAGAGTTGTCACAGGCAGGCTGGCGCTAGAGCGTTTTACGGTCCATGCAAGACAATTTGTCCACAATTTTGCCAGCACCCAGGTACATTTTCCTCACGGTAGAAGTATGTGTTATGAAATCCAAATACACCGTTAAAAGCCCTATCTCCAGGCGCAACTTTTCGTGGAGAGACCTTTTTTTTTAATGTAATTATTTGCCTTTTTATCCTAGATAAATCGGAATAACTTGTATCGTTTCTGGTGGGGGTATCGTTTTCCGGACCACTAATATCTCAACGGATTCGGACGACTTTCAGAATTTGCCAGGAATGACTCTTTCCGATTTCCAAAATATTTATTTTTGACGGAGATATCGGGAAAAAAGCGATCTTGGAAGCCAGGTCGTATCGTTTTAGATGGGACAACCAGCCACACGATTTAAAAGAAGAGTGCGGCAAAAGCTTCCTTTCATTAATTCCAAGAAATTCGCTTTCATATTTTTCCAAGAAAAACGAAATTTCGCGAGATATTTGATATTTTGTTTGGTCGCGATTCAGCGGCCACAGCTGGCCATACACCACTAACACACGACAACAAAAGCACTTCTGTGCCCCACATGCTCAGCATTCTGCCGGGGGCGATCAGTGGCGTGCCGATGGCACATATCCGCGCGTGGAGCAGGGTGACGTGGCTGTACTAGGAAGCCTACAAGGAGGGGCTAGTTGAATTCCTCTAGGACCGCGATCTCAAGAAGTGGGAGACATATCGCGAGGCTACGCCCAGGGGAGATGCTGTGGTGGAAGCAAAGGGGGGCGAAAATACTGCTGAGGACAAGCGGGCAGCAGAGGCGATAGCGCTAGCAGCTGCGCAGGAATGTCGGACTTCGTCCATCCTCCAAAGCACTAAAGCGTTCAACAAGTGGAAGGAGGAGGCGAGGAAGGAGGCAGAGGAGGATACGCCTGTGATCACGGAGGGGGTGGATACGGCTGTGATAACGGGGGGGGCGGGTTAGGTTCATGTGTGTTGACTGGGTATATCACTTCGTGAAAAAAAATCGTTTTGGCGTGTCGAGAGGCAATGAGGTCCTGTGGCTGGGTGTTGTTTTGGCGTGTAGAGAGGCAATGAGGTCCTCCTGTGGCTGGGTGTGGATTCGGCGTGAGTGCAAAATAAATACCATATCGTACGTACGAATACTGCCGGTGTGTTGCTTGAGTGAGGCTTGCCCCTGGTATACACCATGATGACTAATATCAGCCACATGCAATAATAGATGTACGATATATCGTATCGTATGTATGTACAATGTACGTACGAATGTATGTTGATTGCCATTGCGCAGTACATCCGTACGGCTTGATCTGTGAGCATGCTGCGTGTGCAGGTGCCGTTAGCGCACATTTCGGGGTAATCTCGGGCCATTTCGGAGAATTTTCGGGGTAATTTTTTCAAAAATGTTGCATTTTTCCACCCGAAAAAAATGTCCGTGGCTATCGACGTAACTCGCGAAGGCGGTCACGGCCATCGTTGTTTCACGTTACAATTATTTTTCATTCAAAAGATATGCACTGAAACGTGAATGGACAAATTGTCTTGCATGGGCCATATGTGAAGGGGACAAAGGGTGAAGATGATGAGTAGGAGACTTTATCATTGCAAATGTTGTCGTGGCTGTTAGTGGTAAATTCAATGCCAAGTGTTTGAAAGTCGGGTTTTCATGGTTCAGGGGTGGACTATGGATTTCGTCTCGTATCGACGCGAGAAAAACAGTTTCCATATTTTCAGTGCTGCTTGCTGTATGTCATGAGTTTGAAAAGTATCCGACTGTTTATCTCCTTCCAGTCCTTGTTCTTAGATCAGGCAGATCGACAGAAGCGACCCTGCTGTTGCTGTTGCTGCTGCTGCTGGCTGCCGCTGCTGTTATATCATCTAGCTGCAATAAGTATTCGACAGATTGTCCATTTTTTCTTAGTGATTCGTGACGAGATTGAATCCGCGTCTGTGTGTTTGTGCTCGGCGACAGAAGGGAAACTGCGATTTGCTGCAGCTACCTGCTCATCATAATCAATCCCGAACAGCACAACAGGGTGGGGCGCGCCCCACCTCGCTGCCCACCTGACTACCTCGTGTATCGTGCCAACGTCTCCGTGGGTTATTGACGGGGAAATAGGCTCCAACAGGACCCAAACAGTACTGGGTGTAGATTGCTGCTGGTGCTGTTGCTGTACATGGAGACAGACGTGGGCGGAACACCTGCGGAAGACGTTATTTTTGTTTGCGATTTTCTTGAAAGCTGCGATAAGGACTGGGGAAGAGGGAGGTCGACTTCTCGTCCGGCGATGCCCCTGTGACCTACCTGCTACCTGGTACCTGATATGACTTATGGCGGTAGAAAGGACTCTACTGCATATTACTGCTGCTAATAAAAGGGGGGCCCGCTGTCAAGAAACGACAATTTGGTGTCCAGCCTCAAAGGTCTTATTTTGGGTGCCCTCACGAGCTACATTTCATAAATGACAGTTTTTGTTTTTCTCGGTTCAACCGCAACACGATTTCATCATCTCCTGTTTCTTAGTATGTTCTACGGTCCGGAGAGACGTCTTTTCTTACCTCGAGTGGGCGTTGACGGTTGCTTTATAACTGTCCTGTTTTTTACCTTGAGTCCCAGTTTGAGCTGTCTTTCTTACACCAAATTCCTTGATTTTATGAAGATTTGAGTAAATGTTTCTTAACAGCATACTTCGTATTCCTAAAATGCGGGCCGCAACTCCATGTATTGCTGTTCGCCTCCACCGGCTACTTACAAGTGCGCTGTGTAGACTGCTAGTTGTGCGAAAGATGTCACTGCCATTCGCGTGCAAAAAACTCGCAATACTGAAACGTGGTAGCATTTCACAGTAACAACATGTTTCCAGTAACGGCAATAGCACGCCATTTTCCACCGGCTGAAACATGTTAAAACGTCCAATTTTGTTTGTCGGATTTCCAACAAATAATCCACTCAAACAATCCAGATTTATACTTTGCATAAAAACACATTCCGGAAACAACCACCAGGTGCAATTCGATCCGGGTAGGCGGAGAGGAGGCGCTCGCTGCCACAAGCTAGCCTTTTCTGTTTCGATCAGCAATATAAGCTGATAGCGCAGGCGACTGCGGCTGCTATCGCACCCCCTGCTGCTGACACTCAACCACTTCGTGTTTTTAACATTCACGCTGTTGCCGCATCAAGCCGATACGGCCGGTCTTGTCTTATCTGTCTCGTCCAAGTCAGCCCGGTGGCTGTTTCGATCACTGCAAAACAGCTCTCCTGTTGTTGTTGGGAAGGCAGAATAAGGTTGCTTTGGATGAGATCACCCCTCACTGTTCGCGATTACGGCAGGCACCGAGCTCGCCACTTCTGCAAACCGACAGCATGGTGCTTCTACTAATGGCATCGCCCTACCAAGGGAGTGAGCCTCGTGTTTTGTTGTCTGTCGTATTCAACCCAGCTCGGTGGCTGTGGAAGAACTGTTTCGATCCCGATAAAACTAACGGTTGAGATTTTTTTTTGGTGGGGGCAGCCTCATGCCACGATCAGGATTACGGTAAGCTATCGCACCTCGGACAGTCGAAAACCAGCAGCGTTGTGCTTCTAAAACTGATGACGGCCTCGCACCAAACGGGCGTGGTTAAGCTTGTCCTGTGTGTTGTGCTTAAAGAAGCATAAGCATGGAGTATTCAGAAACAAAGTGATTACACGTTTGATACCCTTTCCTCAGTCTGGTTTCCTTTGTCGCTCTCGCATCTTGCTCCCACTTTTTTTTTCTTTTCGAGCAGCGTGCATAATCTGCGGGTCTTCCAATAACCCAGAAAAAACACTGGATTACTTGCGCACCTGCATACACATACACCATCAAGAATCAGATTTTTGATGTCGCCTACTGTTGATGAAGCTGCAGACCTGCAAGGATACCGCTTCTTCCCCTTGATGCAACTGGCAAAAATCACTCTGCTCTCGGGGCCTCGTCGCCGGCGAGGAAACGGCTCGGGTTTCAGCCCCGACTTTGAATGGCAAAGGCTTCACGCACGCTTCGCGCGCGGGGGCGCGGCCGCCGGGCTCCCCGCCGAGAGGACCTGCCGCCCGAGCCCACGGCGGTCTCATGGCCTCGTCGCCGACAAGGAAACGAGGAAACGCTTCGGGTCTCAGCCCCGACTTCGAGCGGCCAGGGCTCAACGCACGGCCGCCAGGCTCCACGCCGGGAGGTCGCACCGCCCGAACCCGCGGCGCCTGGGCCCCGCGCGATCCGACCCCGGTGGAGATCCGAGATTTCGCGACTGGTTTTTGAGAGGGCAAGTGTTCGGCGAGCGGGGTACTCGAGCGTCGAACAGGATTTTGTGTTTGAATAAAAGGCTTTCGTACGGAGTTATCATATTGAGGAAGGTGACGCAAGCAGCAATAATAATGTGGTATGCACCAGCGGTAGTCAGTACCTCAGCAGCAGCAGAGCAGAAACATACAGCAAAGCAGCAGCAGCAGCAATATGAACGACAGCAGCAACTACAGTATATACTCACCCAAAACAGAGCAGGAGAGTGGCCGGATAAAGTGTTTACACGAAGAAGGGGCCTAAAATAAACGTGTACCTGTCCGTTCCTTTCCACTGGCACTACTTGATACACGACTGTGTGTTTTGTAAAATGCCGACCAGAGCCACGTTTCGCGCGCAAGAGTACTACTGCTGTAAGTGCACTACAACAGTAGGTTCCGCGTATAACGCAGGTGTTGGCCAGGCCTATACCGGCAATATAACATCTCAGCTCACACTCTCGTCGTTCGGTTGTGCCCGGTTGTACCGAGCTTTGGGTAGGATTATATGCCGGCTGGCATTATTCGTGATTCGGCATTATCACGATTTGGGATTCTTCAATAATGCCAATACCACTTTGCAGTAGTTGTTAGATTGCAGCATTAAGCGGTAAAAAAGCTGTACTTGAACCGTAGTTCTACGAGTACAGAGTACAGAACAGCAAACAAGTGCCACCCCAAGGTACATACGCAGTGTTGGTACTTACGGACTGGTACTGCTGTTGTTGTTACGGCTAACCTGATACCTAGCACAACCTACCGGTAGCTGTGTATCACAACAGAGTACCAGGTACCAGGTAGCTCGTACTCTCGATATATGGCGTGCGCCCTTCGCGGGCTGTTTGTAATAAGAAACTTACGTCAGTTGGGTATTCGTCGGGCTGGTTGGAGACCTGTCTTTCAGTTGGTCTGTTGAAGAGCTGTCTAATAGTTACGAAGAGCTGGCAAAAAACACCGACTTGATTTTTTGTACACGTAATTATGGAAGCTCTGATTGACCCGCGGAGATGACCCGGTCAAAACGTATCAACAATAGAAGATTCAGACCCGGTCGAAACGGGTCATCTAGAAGATTATTGAGAGATTCCGAAAGATTATTGGGAGATTACCCGGTGAAAACGGGTCAACTAGAAGATGCTTGGGAGATATCCGATTGCTGTTTAGCAGTGGCGTGTATTCTTTGCAGGCGGTTCAACACAACAAAAGTGGGCTTCACGTGACGTGAGGTGCTGTTTTGAGTTGTTCGTCGTGAAGTCAGTTGGGTCGTTCGTCACGAAAAGCTGTCTTACGGGCTAGTCATAACGACCCCACATCATATATTCCTATTACGGTTTACAACAGGTACTACCAGTACAGTATATACTACCACTCTGAAATATATAGTGACCGGTATGTTGTTGATATAAAAAAAGGGTTTCCACGTAACTTTTACAATAAAACCTACGCCTCTTCTTTTACGATGAATGTTACGCCTGGCGATACGTAGGTTTGGCATGAAAAAAGGAAACCGTCAATCTGTTCAGCGAATTTTTGAGAAAATCCGCATGTTGTGGGCATCTGAGGCATTCCTCATGACTCGTATGATGTGTTACTTTCTTGCTTGGTTTGATCACGAGATCACGCATCACGCAAAACCAGAGACTGTGCAACAACACCACCGCTTGGGGTCGACCCTGCTGCTACCCGAGGGCAGGGTCACCCCGTGTCCCAAGCGACGTCCACCCAGGCTTACTATAGTAGCAACGTACAAGTAAATTTCCTTGTGTGGCGGGCCTACTCGTGAAAGCCGTCAGATTGCTGTTGTTGCGGTGTTTTCGTGACCCTTACCAGGTACCAGATGTAGTGCCTGTACAGAACAACAGCAGTGGTTCCTCTATAGTACCGGTATGTGCCAGCCGGAAATACCAGCACTATAATGGCAACCGGCACTACTCCCTATACTAGCACTACTCGTTGTTCCCACCTGTGCCAAACGATTTCATACGCGCTATAGTGGGCAACCGGCACTACTCAACAGGCA
>JAYJMJ010000488.1:939202-956744 GCA_036873875.1 Laminaria ephemera | reverse complement strand
CAAAATTCGATGAAAATCGACGAGCGTTGGGAATGCTGAACCCTCTGCGCAATAAAAATGAAGGCACGTACCGGGGGAAGGGACGACACCTGTGACCACGGTTTGTCCAGAAGATGGAAAGTAAGAGTGAGCTTTAAAACAAAAAAAAGTAAGCCAACTGACAGCCTTAGCAACCACTGCAAGCACCGCAAGAAAACTCAAGCCCTCCTTCAGGCTGCAAGCATCTATGCACCTCAAATATTAAGTGCAAGCACTTCAAGCACCTCAAATGCTTCAGAAGAGTTTTAGGTTGAAGGGCGTCAACCATGTATGTCATGTGTCCAACCCTGGGCCAAGGACAGGTTTCGTGATCAACCAATAAACGGTTCGGGCTTCGAAGGCAGCCAATGAACGACCGGCTTTGAATTCGACCAATAAAATACTGGCGTTCGAAGTTGGCCAATGAAAGACTCGCTTCGAAGTCAAGCCACACGAACGACCGGCTTCGAATTCAGCCAATGAACGACCGGCTTTGAATTCGACCAATCACAGACCGGCTTCGAAAGTTGGCTAACGAAAGATTGGCTTCGACAACAACCAATGAGCGATTGGCTCCAAAGTCGACCAATGAAATGAAAGACTGGCTTGGAAGTCGACCAATGAACGACCGGCTTTGAACTCGGCCCATCAAACCTGGCTTCGAAGTTGGCCAACGAAAGACTGCGTTCGAAGTCAACCAATGAGCGATCGGCTTCAAAGTCAACCAAAAAAATAAAAAATTGGCTCCGAGGCGACCAATGAGCGATCAGCTTAATTCGACCAATGAAATGAAAGACTGGATTCGAAGTCGACCAATGGAATGAAAGACCGACTTCGAACGTCGACCAATGAACGACCGGCTTTGAAATCGACCAATCAAACCTGCCGAAGACTTTGGCCAAGGAAACACTGCCTTCGAAGCAAACCAATGAGCGATCGGCTTCAAACTCGACAAATGAAATGAAAGGCTGGATTCGAAGTCGCCCAACGAAATCAAAAGACTGGCTTCGAAGTCAACCAATGAGCGATTGGCTTCAAACTCGACCAATGAAATGAAAGAGCGGCTTCGAAGTCGATCAATGAAGGCTTCAAAATCATTCATTTAAGGTCGCGGAACCCCCCCACACCTCCCCTCCCCCTCTACGTCCGAGCTCTCGTGGCAAGGCAGTCGCTCATTCTTTGGAAAATGAGTAATAGTTGCGCGAGATCCCAATGGATGAGGGAAGTATTGACATAGATCGTGACACGGCAGGGCACGAGAGGGACAAGGCAAGACAAGGCAAGGCAACCGTGCAGTACAGCACAGAAAAGTAGAGTACAGCAGAGTAGAGTAGAGTATAGTATAGCACAGTACAGTGCAGTACAGTACAGCACCAGGGTACAGTACAGTACAGCACCAGGGTACAGTACAGTACAGTACAGTGTAGTACCGTACAGAGCGACAAAGGCAAGGGCATCGCGATCCAACCACTCTACCGCACTACTGACTTGGAAGTCATGCTACTGTAGTTGCATACAGCAGTGCAGTCTGTACAGCAGCAACAGCGCAACCAGTTTACCGCAGACCCGCCGCTCCTCTCGCACGTACAGCAGTGTCACACGCAGCATCGGTACACATGCAGTCTATCAAAAGTACGGCTATGAGTTAGAGGCCATCCCGAACCGTCGCCGTCTATGAACGGTCACATCGGCAAGGGGGTCCGGCGCACCGTAGCCGTGGGGTTCGGCTATTGGGGGGGACGACGACAACAACAGGGATGGTGCCCCTTGACTTGGGAGTCAACGACGCCGGAGCAACCGGTCGACATAGTTTGCAGTCTCGAGGGCATGGGTTAGCCCTTAGCCTTTGAACTAAGGTCAGTGTTAGGGTTAGGGTTGGGCTATTCTTCCCTGCTCTTTTGCCCCCATGGCTGCCGGACCGTCGCCATGGGGTTCTGCTATTGGGGCGAACGACCACAAAACATCGGACAGATCACGATCTAGATCATCTAGATCCTATAGATCATCTAGATCATATATTTGTCGTTATGATACGCCGTGCAGGATCTGTAAAGTACAGATCCAACCCAGGAAATATGAGCTAGGTCATGCAGATCATACGGCTCCCATCCGGCAACATGATCTAGACCAAGCAGAGCATATATAGACCAAGGATCCGTCTGCCGTGAAAGACAGATCATGAAATGGGATCTGATCTGTCCAATGTGTGGAGGGCTCCCCTTGACTTGGCAGTCAACGACCGAAGAACAATACACCATGACATATTTCGCGGTCTCACTTGATAACATGACCCGCGTCTATCGCCTATCGTCTAGAGACGATACCGCGAGGGAACAGGGAGATAGGGAGGAGGACGAAAACTGGAGTAGAGTAGCGTAGGGGCTGACCCCAACCCTAACCGTAGAGTAGAGTAGAGTAGAGTAGAGTAGAGTAGAGTAGAGTAGAATAGAGCAGAGTAGAGTAGATTAGAGTACGTAGAGTAGAGTAAAGTAGAGTAGAGTAGAGTAGAGAAGAGAAGAGCGGAGCAGTAGAGTAGAGTAGGGCAGAGTAGTGTGGAGTATAAGTAGAGTAGAGTAGAGTAGGGTAGAATACCGTAGAGTTGTAGTACAGTAAAAAAGAGCAGAGCAGAGTAGGGTACAGTACCGTACACTACCTCGTAGGGGAACAACTCTAATCCCAGGATAGGGAGGGGTAAAGTCGGGAAAACATTTACCCTACCAACACTAAACCTGACCCCTAAACTCACTCACTTTCGTTTGGTGTCACGTCACGGCAAGCTCATCGTACATCGTCTGTCGTCTATTGTCAATCACCTAGAGGCGCTACCCCCCGAAGGATGGAGGGGGGGCATGAGAGAGAGTAGGGTAGAGGCTGACCCAAACCCTAACCCCAACCCTAACCCTAGAGCAGAGTAGAGTAGGGGAACTACTCCTAACCCGCATCCTAACTACTTCCACTTCTTGGTGGCACGGCACGCTTCCATCGTTCAACATCTGTCATCTATCGTCAATCATCAAGAGGCGCTACCCTGAAGGAGGAAGGGAGGGAAAGAGGGGGCGAGGAAAGTAGGGTAGAGTAGAGGCTGACCCTGACACTAACCTAACTTTTGAGTAGAGTAGAGTACAGTAGAAGTAGAGTATGGGGGGCCTAACCCTACCCTAACCCACACTGTAGAGTAGAGTAGAGTAGAGTAGAATAGGGCTAATCCTAACTCTAACCCGCATCCTATCTACTTCCACTTTATCTTGGCGTCACGGCACGCTTCTATCGTCCATCGTCTGTCGTCTGCAAAAAATGGTCTAGAGGCGCTGCCTCGACCCGGGGGGGGGGGAAGAGGAAGTAGAGAAGAGACAAAAATAGTAACGTACCAGGTACAGCAGAAGAGCGGGTGTCCCACATTATTGTGTTTTATCGCGTAGCCATGGTTGACCCACCCTAGCCCTAACCCTAACCCATACGAAAAAAAGGCCGAAAAACGTGCCGCGACGTGCCAGACGTGCCATGGGGCAAAATGGTTGGAACTGTCTAATAATGTGTATCACTGGATTTAGCTTATAGCCCAAACCCTTATCCTAGATCCTAGCCCTAACTCGTTTTCATTTTTTTTTCACCAGATGTCACTGCACCCTTCTTATCGTGTATTGCGCGTCATCTGTCGTTTACAATCTGTCGTCTATATTCGATCGTCATTCGTCTGGAGGCGTTCATCATACTTCGAGAGAGGGAGGCAGGAAGCAGATAATACTACAGCAAAGTACATGTAAAGAAGAGGCCATTAACAACCCAAACCCTTCTCCCAGCCCCAACTCATTTTCACTTTTTTTCACCTGATGTTACCGCACGCTTCGTATCGTCTACAATCCGTCGATTACCGTCATTCATCTGAAGCTACTACTCCGAGAGAAGGAGGGCGGAAGGAAGCAGATAAGACTACAGCGAAGTAGAGAAGAGGCTATTAGCCTAAACCCTTAGCCTAAACCCAAACCCAAACCAATATATATCCCAGCCAGAACTAATTTTCACTTTCATCAGGTGTCGCGGCACGCTTACACAAGTTTCATCAGGTAGCACGGCACGTTTCCATCGTATGTTGTGTATAATCCATAACCTAAGGAATATTTTTTGCGTCTAATAGCAATCAGATTTTGTCCCCCTCCAAGGAGTTTATAGTTTCCGTGCACAGCTTGATTAAGCCCGACGTCTTCGTATCACACTGCTGACCCTGGTGCTAACTACTGTAGCACTATTTACGGAGGACCATACCAGGTAGTAATCAGGACCCACGACATACACAAAAACCTACCAGGTATATATTTACCTGTTTTTACTATCCATATTTGGTCCTGATTACTATGTTCCTCCGGAAATAAGGGGAGTCGCCGACCTATATTCTTCATGAGGACATACACAAATCAGTAACACGCGCGATCGGAGTATCACACACAGCTTGCAAAGAAGAGTTTCGACGAAATCCTAGATCTCACAGCTGTAGTGTATTTTTAATTTTTTATAAAAACAATTTACAAGCTACCGTCTGCCGTCCATCATCAATCGGCAATCATCCATAGGCGCTACCCCGAGAGAGGGAGGGAGGATGGGAGCTACAGTGGGGGGGGGGCGATAGTGCCGGTATGTGCCACCCCAATATACCGGCACTATTCAGGGCACCGGCACTATTGGGAATAGGGTTAATACTAGGAGAGTTCCAGTCGTGCCAAGCGATTTAACCGGCACTATTGGGAGCCAGCCCCCCACTGTATTTTACGGAGGACTACAGCAATCAGGACCCACGATACACACAAAAACCTACTGGTATATATTACACTGTTTTTACTATTAATAACCATATTTGGTCCTCGTTACTATTAATATGTTCCCCCGTAATAGTAGCAAAGAGTCAATAAGGGGCTCAACTTGACCCCTTTTAAGACTGCACTCCCATTTCGGGGCCAAATTACTTGGAATTAGACCGAGATGTATCTTCCTGTAGTTAGTGCAGCACTAAAAGGGTTGGGCTAAAAAACCCAAACCCTAACTCGATATCACTTACACCAGGGGTAACAGCACGCTTCTATCGGTACCGATTTTACCAGTTTGATGCCAATACAAGGGACATCGGGACGCTTTCTGCATACAATATCCTAAAGTCTGTAGTGTTGACGATCAAACTGGTATTGGATATCGGCTCACTGTGTGCGATTCCCCGACACCCCGACCAAAGCGCCCCGATGGATACGGACCTAGGGAGTTTCTTTTGGGGACCAGGTACAGCGACGAAACAAAAAGACTAGTGCGGTCGTATCAACTGTCTATAATACTATAATACAGTCGTGGTCCCGCGTTGGTGCGGTCGTCTCTAGTGCGGGGCCTCAGTTTGGTGCGGTGAAAACCGCTTGTCACTACCTCATCCTACAGAGTACCGCACTATCTCGGGGATAGTTCGGGATCCCACTTTAGTGCGGGTACTGTCGTCTGGCAAGTCACCTAACTAATGAGGGACCATGACTGCTGAAGTGTGACCGTGCAGCAAGTATGGACAAGTAGTCCACGCTGCGCCAGTGTCATACATAAAACTCCTTGCGCTTGGTGTCTTTCATACACTAAAGTTCTCGTCCCTGCAACCCAGCAGCCCGGGTTGATCTACTTCGCTTCGCGTCGCCGCCGATGCTGCAATCGTCACAAACCTCCTCCACATTTCCCCCTCTCAGGTCCCAAAAGGGTTGAATCAAGTCAATAACCCAAAAATCCAAGTAGCCCGCCGGGGGGGGGGGTGTCACATGGCGTGGCGTGACACTCTAGTTTTCATTACATATTTACTTCCATCCCATTGACGATCGTTTAACATTTTCTCCAGCTCTCTCCCTTTTCGAAACTCAGATCCGGGGCTCACAAATATAAGCAGGCACTCTTCCCCCCTCCCCACTACGTACACGACTTCATAATTGTCGCGAGAAGGGTTCAACATTTTCTTCCCTCATCGACTCGCGTCTATTACCCGTAGTCAGTACCAGGTAGTGTTGACGACTTGGCCCAACTTCGACAAAAACGTTGACAGTCCACACAAACTCTTCATTTACATCTTGACAAAATGGTTGGAGTCCACACTAACTCTTCATTACATCTTGACAAAATGGTTGATAATCCACACTTCAATCTAACTCTCCAGTACATGCTCATTCCGAGAAATTTCCCCGGCGGTGGAGGCTAGCGGTTCGAGTGTAACCCTTTCAGAAAAGCAAAACATACCGGTATCCCAAACTAATTCCAAGTCATGTATCCCGAAAAAAGTGGGAGCACCTCTAAAAGGGTGAAAGTCAACAAAAATACAACCCTTGTGTTGAATTGAAGTAACCTATTGTGCCGAGGCTGGGTTAAGGTTTAGTGCCAGCAGAGCTTACCACAAATTCGATAAAATGGTTGAGGCACACTGCGGTGTGCTGTGTACGAAACAAAGGGGGTTATCCCTACATTGGTTGATTGGGTTTGATTGGGTCGGGGTTAGAAATACTTCATAGTGTAAAACTTGTCAACCATTTTCCCGAATGAGTGGGAAGGTACCAAAAGTGTATAATATGATACCATTTTCCTGAATAAGTGGCAACGTACCTTCAAGGATTAGTACCGTCAACCGACATATTTGTTGTAGGGTGCGTGTAGTGTATGGGGCGGCGCGTGTGGGCGCGTGGCTGTAGGAGGAGATTTGTTTTTTACCCGCGGGCGGGCGGGGCGGCGGAAAGGCTCGAGGGCGGCGGCGGGGGGGGTGTTGCTATCGCGTGCATGGCGTGAACCTGCCGTCAGAATGTTATTGTGTTCGTCTTTATATCATAATGCTCAGTTTTTTTTCGTTTTTTCTTTTGCTTATCCCTTCGTATTTTTCCTCTCCTTCCCTAGTCGTAACTCAGATCCGGGGCCACTAAGCAGGCTCTTCTCCTTCCCCACTAAGGTACGCGCCTCAATTTTTATCGCGAGAAGAATTCAGCACTTTCTTCCCTCGTAGATCCGCGTCGAATGGTGCTTGCCCACGCTATAAAGCGATGTCGGGAGTTGGTGTCTTTAGAAAAAAAAATCTCCATACCGAGATTTGAACCCCTGACTGCAAACCTTATTAGTATTCGAGGTTGACCACTAGACCACCGGGGCGACCGGTGGAATCGAGTAAGATGAGGCTAACTTTGCAGAATGTTGTTGTTGCTTGTGTTTTCCTCGCCTTAGAATGCTTATAACTAATGTGTTTTCCTCGCCTCATAATGCTTACAACTAATAGAATCTTGCAAGATATGACTACAGAGAACAGCAGTAGTCAGTGCGACTAGGGTAGAAACAAGTACACTCAAAAGCATCAACATAAGAAGTATGCACCTGATACCACGGGTAAAACGTGTGCGGAATAAATATTCAAATGTTCAAGTCAACATATACGAAGTAACTTTTCAATGCTGTTTTTTTCCATCCAAGCTTTTTTTTTGTATGGCCGCGTGTCCCGGGGTTGTATTCCGACAACAATGGGATTGTATTCCGACAACAAAGTCGAAGGGCGTAACCACGTCAAAAAGCAAAAAGGCAAAAACAAAAAAGGCAAAAAAAACAAAAAAAACGAATTTTAAAGCTGATTTTGTCGACAACTGGTACTAGAGTGCAAACGCCGAGCGACGCGTCCATGGAAATATCTCAACGAAATCTTCCCAAAGCCGCCATATTTTTGTTGTGCGTGCCCTCCTGGTTTTGGAGAAAAAAAAAAATCGGCTATGAAAATCATCACAGGGGGTGTGCTATCTTGCGTGTTATGCGGGTAAGCTCGCCACACTTCCACATATGCCCCATACGTCAATTTCTACTCGGTTGTAGAAAACGACGGTGCTGCAGTGCCCACGGCAGTGCAAGCTGCCGTTTACTACGTACGGCCGCCGTGGCCTACGGACGCGAGAGATAGTAGAGTGCTTGCGATTTCCAAATTATTTGGGTTCGAAAAATATATTATTAGTATTGAATATGAATAGTATTGCAACCGACGAACGTCATAACCCAAGGCCAACCGACCCATGAAAAAATTGAGGTAGTAAAACATACTTCTCACCGATTTTTTAGCTGTTTTTTCGTGGGTTGGGTTGGCCTTGGATTGTGACGTTCGACAGTTTCAACACTATTATTACCTGGTACATGTTTTCCTACCGAACTCATACCCAACCAAAGCCGGTATCTCGCAAACACCCTAGCAGGTGTCTGCACGGACATTGGATGAGCTGGATATGGACGGGTAGAAAGGACGGTTTGACCAAGGCTTAATAGAGGGAGCGCTCTTAAGGCTTCTTAGCACTACTGTAGAACACTATAGGGTCCTGTAGAACGCTATAGGGTCCATGAAATGGGCCCAAATTTATGTGGTATTACTTGGTTTTAGAGGCATGCTCTTTGAGCGGACTTTGAATGCCCCGTTTACCACGCCAAAGCTTTGAAAAGTGATGTACTGTCTGCTGTGGTGGGCCCAAAGAGTCGGGGCTCTTTTGACATGGTCGTAATTGATTATTTTTTTGCGGATTCCGAGTGGGTGCTAAGAGGGCTCTGATGTCACCGGCCCAGTGCCACTGGCTCGAGTGTCTACCCTATACAAGGTTCCCCTTCGGGATGTGGTTGGCCTGAAATTGATTTGGTGTCGCGAATTGAAAAGGGGGGAAAAACTCTTCAAAACTAAAGGAAAAAAAAACAGCCACCGCGCAAGCAACCCAGCAAGTAACACCAACCAGCCCAGACGAGTTTACAGCTTAGTCTACATGTGCAGGTCGTAAAAGTTTTGGCGCATATTTTGTTTCGCGACATGCACAGCCATGGAGTATTTGTCACGCTCACGTTTGGGAGCGGAGTGCAGAGCTGTCCGCGCTATTAATAGTAGCCTAAACCCGGCAGTGAAAACAGGGTTACCCTCCCCCTACCGTGGGTTTGGTCGTTTAACGTCAACAACACACAAACAACAATACCTTGGTACAGCAGTAGTGGTTCACCCATATAATAGCGCAGGTCGAGCAGTGCCGGGTGCCAGCTACAACGCCTGTGAAATCGCTTGGCACAAACGGGAACAACCAGTAGTGGCAGTGTGTGGGAGTAGCGCCGGTTGCCGCTACAGTACCGGTATAACTGGCCGGCCGGCACATTCCGGCGCTATAGAGGGACCATTGCTACACAAGCGTCCATGAACCCGGACAGAAAGCAAATACCCGGTAACTCGTACCAGTATCATACTCCTACGATACCACAGGGAAAAAACATGCAGCACCCGCAGCCTCTGACGTTTGGTGTCCGTCCCTACCACTTGACAGTAGCCTTGAGAAGGGAAAACGTGACGGAAATAAATGGTCGGGTATACCGAGTATCAAAGGAGTACATCATCGGCGACAGCCTTGTGAGAGGGGAAAACGTGACGGAAATAAATGACCGAGTATTATACGAGCACAGCATCGGCCACGCGAAGCAGCCCGGGCTGGCTGCTGGCTTTCGTCAAGTGTCCAGCACTAAATTGGTGCGGGGAACGCTAATTGCACACCGGGTACGCAAACAAAACTCTGCACACCCTCTAGTAGCACAGTGGGTACCCCGATTCAAGGGCACCCCGTGATAAACCGAGACAAGCGTTCTTAACTGCACACTGCTCTTGACTGAAGTGGGAAATACATACCAGGTACCTCGTAGCATCAAGTATAGGCGGGACATGCCGATTTGACCCCTCTCAAGTCCCGAATGCTCTTATCTCGGACGCTCACAAATCGGAGTATCCACTGTATATGCTGGTATTACGGTATCTTGCTTTTGGCTGTGGTCGTTTGGGGAAAACCTTCGATTTTCGTGGACCAGGTCCTGGTGGAGCCAGGGTGCCTAAGCCCTGCCAGCGGCTAATTATATACCCAGGGTTAATTTGGAGGGCTCAGGTCCGGGCGGAATCAGGTCGGGGTGTGGAATTAGGGTACCAAGCGAGAGCAGGGTGGGGGTGTGCAAAGTTCCACTTGCATCGCTAGTGTGCATTCTTGTGTTGCTAATTTTATACCCAGGGTCAGTTTGGAGGGCTCCGGTACGGGTGGGATCAGGTCGCGGTGGGATCGGGGTGCCAAGCGGGAGCAGGGTGGGGGTGTGCAAAGGTTTACATGCATCCCTGGTGTGCAATCAGGTTTTGCTAGTGGTATTCCCAGGGTCGGTTTGGAGGGCTCAGGCCCGGGTGGGATCAGGTCGGGGTGGCATCAGAGGGTGCCAAGCGAGAGCAGGGTGGGGGTGTGCAAAGGTTTATTTGCATCCCCGATGTGCAATTAGTTGCTGTCCGTCCAAGGAAGTATACAATGCGTGTGCGGCATGATGCCACTCGTACTTCCACGTGCTGACACTGGACGGCCGCTAACACCGCTCTCCTTATTGCTTTGGTCGTTAACCCTGGGTCCCAAACGGTTACAGGGTGAGTGCGCAAAGTTTTACTGCATCCCCGGTGCGCAATTACCGGTAGGTGTTGATCGTCCAAGGAGTTGTACAACACGTGCGCGGCATGATGCCACTCGCACTGCCACGTGCTCACACTGGACGGCTGCTAACACCGCTCTCCAAACTGTTTTGGCCGCCAAACCTGGGTCCCAAAAGGGTTAGCAGGGTGGGTGTGCAAAGTTTTGTTGCATCTCCGGTGAGTAACAAGGTATCGTCCGTCCAAGGGGTTGTACAACACGTGCGCGGCATGATGTCACTCGTACTACCACGTGCTCACACTGGACGGCTGATAACACCGCTCTCCAAATTGTTTTGGTCGCTAAACCTAGGTTCTAAAAGGGCTATAGCAGGGTGGGTGTAAAAAAGTTTTATTGCCTGCCCGTCCTGCATTTAGGACGGGTCGTCCGTCCAAGGAGTTGTACAACACGTAAGCGGCATGATGCCACTCGCACTGCCACGGCCTGACACTGGACGGATGACAACACCACCCTTCTCATTGTTTTGGTCGCTAAACCTGGGTGTGAAAACGGTTATGTAACTCTTACCATTTTGAGACTTGACCTTACCCTTTTGGGACTTGGTTATACAGTACTGGGGCCTATATAAGGCGGTCAGAATAAGGCGGCCAAACTCGGCTTGTACACAGAAGCTCTAAACAGGGTATCTGCAGCGGGCTCGGTTGCATTCAGCCCAAATAACACGATGTACCACTGGTACTCCATAACCTACAAGGTGCGTGTGCACCTGCCTGCTCTGCTGAAGTGGTAGGGTCAGTAGCAGCTGTGCTGTACAATGAAACGCAGTGTACCTTCTATTGAGGTAGTACCTCAATGGGGCGATCAACCGGCCTGTTTCGGATAGGGCGGCCTCTCGGTATAGAGCGGTCAAAACTCCTTCGCACTACACCGCCTTATAGAGGCCCCACTACTGTACTCGTGACCCTTTGGGACTTGATTATACCTGGTACTGTAACCCTTATGGACATGATTATACCTGTTACTGCAACCCTCTTGGGACTTAATTATGCATCAGAAACAACAGCAAGGTTCAACCTCAAGCATCAACAGAAACGACAATTCCCCGGCAGGACAACGCCTCAAAACGTTTTGGGAAACTCCCTCCATCACATTAAGCCGGTATTTCCAACCATCTACATCGGTGTACGCGTGTTTTGGAAGCCGAGTGTGAACTCTCTCTCTCTCTCTCTCTCTCGCTCGCTCGCTCGCTCTCTCTCTCTCCCTCCCTCTCTCTGGTACTACAACCCTGTCGGGACTTGATTATACCTGGTACTGTAACCCTTACGGGACTTGAATACAGTACAGAGACAACTACAACTGTAGCATCGGCCATTGCTTGAGTGGGTCAAGATAAATCTGTACATTGCGAGGAGTTGTACGACACGGGCATAGCATCAACCCGTATCGTTGCGCGCTCACACAGCCCGTATACATCAGGTACATATACGTCGTCAAAAACACGAAACTTAGCATATTTGGTCGCGATCTCCGCGTTCCAAAACCCCAACCCCGTTGGAACTTCAAGGGAAACAAGAAAAAAGGCCGAAAAAAAGTGGCAATTACACCGTCGTCACACGAAGCAGCCCGGCGGGCTGCTGAGAGGTAAAATATAGAGCATGTACCCGAACACCCGAACTACCATGCAGTCGTAGCCCCTCAGTAGTGTGGTGCCTTGCCAGTTAGCAATACCCGCACTAAAGTGGGACTCCGGGACTAATCCTGGGATAGTACTGTACGGTACTCTGTAGGACGAGGTCGCGACAAGCGATTTTCACTGCACTAAACTGGGGGCCCGCAGTGAAGGGTGCCGCACTAACGCAGGATAACGACTGTACATATAGCGAGGATACCTCCGGCACGCGCGCATGCTACTGCTGTATTGTATTGATAGTCGTGTCGTACCGCTGCGCGCTCCCACTAAACGGTTGACAAAAACCACTCGTTGTATTACGCGATACGTGTTCGGTCGCTATACCTGGGTCCTACAACGGCTATGAAATGGATAGAACCCTCAATTTGTGACCACGGCAGTTATATATATCTCGATCGTGTACGCGCGGTCGAAGTATCACACGCAGCTTGCAAAGATGAGTTTCGACGAAATTCTCGATCCCACAGCGAAGGTATCATCTCGATGTTGTTCAAACAAAAAAAAGGGAAAGTAATCAGTACAGACTAGACCTGTCCTTTCTTGTTATCCTCGGGCGGATGGGTAAAAATGAAGTTCAGAACCGCACCCGCGTTTTTTTTTTACAAACTTGTCGGGATTTACAGTAGTGTTGGATAACGTTTGCAGAACTAAAACGTGACACTACACTTCCACGTATTACATGTGTCATGTGCTGTGTGTCAATTTCACTCGGTTGCCGAAACAACGCGTCGCAAGCTGCCGCGATCTCCGCTAGCTGGCGTGGCAACGCCAGCGCAAGCTGCCGTAACCTACGGCTGCTGTGGTCACGGCAGAACGAGAGCTAAAAAATAATCAAGTTGCCAGCGGGCATCGAACCACGGAAGAGAGTAAAATCGCAACGGTTCACACCAGCACCCGCGCTAGAATTAGCACGGACTACACTAACCCGGGGGATGCTGGTTGTCTTGGATGAGGACTATACTCTGTACCATAGAAAGAACGGTTTAACCGACGTTATTGGGGACAGACTAAATTGAACCATCGTCATTGTTGGATCATGTGGGCAGCGGTAAAAGGGTTTATTTAATCCCTTTAGGACGACTGCGCCCGCGTCATTGGGGGCATAGGCGGCCCTTAGCCCACGTTATAGGGGACAAACCATTTGGAACCATTGTTGGATCATTTTGGCATATACCACAACAGCGGCAGTAGTCCCGCGAACAGAATGTGAACAAGAGGAACAAAATCAAGCGTTCCGCCGCCCCTGACGTTTGGCGTTCCATCTCTTCTGGCCATTCCAGAGTGAAAACGTGTCTGACGATTTATGCTACAGCATTGGGCATATGAAGCGGCCCGTGCTGGTGGGGTAGGATATGGATCCAAACTGCAACCAAAGACGCTGCACAAGAGACCGCGGTTTGACTCCTTGACTGACCGCCCCCCTACACTAAAACCAAAATAAAAAATAAGGCCAAAAAGAGGCCTTCCAAAAGAGGCCTTGACGCGCCCAAACCAAAATTACCGGTCTTTCATTCTATTATAGCCCATAAGCGAAAATGACCGGTCTTCTAGTCAAAATGACAAGTCTTCTAGCCAACATGACAGGTCTTCTAGCCGCCAAATGACCGGTCTTCTAGCCAAAAAGAGCGGTCTTCTAGGCATTTTTGACCGCAATGTAAGGAGACGAACGGCCTGCACGGAGCATGATGATGGTGCCCTATCCGTGCCCAATTCACCGCTTTGGGACTTCAGACGGGGGGAAATATCAAAATTTAATGGCGACGACAGCAACGGCCAGGCGAAGTAGTCAGGGCTGCCGGGGTGAGGGATGTGCCCGAAGCGCGACGCAGAGAGGAGTACAACACTCGCGCAGCATGATGATACTTGTACCGCTGCACGCTCTCCCTAGACGGCCGATAGGACCGCAGTTGTCGATTTTTAGGTCGCTGTATCTGGGTCCCACAAGCGTGGAGGGATATGCTGCTGCACGCTTTTCCATAACAAAGCGGTTGGCATTTTTCGCTATAAGGTCGCTATACGCGTACTCGAGTCCCAAGGGTCGCAAAGGCGTTAGACTAGCCAGAAGTAGAACAAACCCTTTTCGGACCCATGTACTCGGACCCATGTACGAGGTATAGCGAACGCAAAAACGATATCGTATGTGCGACATCGTCATCCGCTTGCCATACATAGTACGAGCGCGCAGCAGACGGAGTACTGTATTGCCATGCTGCGCTTGTGTCGTACACACAGTTCCTTGCATCCCGTTTCGGACACATCTACACCAGCAAACCGGGCTGCTTCGTGCGACCAGTGCTGTAATCATCTACCAGTGCTGTTATCAGCAGGGTGTTCGCGATTTCAAAACTTCTTTGGCTTGGATGAAATGTAAAACTACTGTAGTATTGAAACCGACGAATTTAATAGCCCATGATCAACCAACCCAAGAACCAAGAATTAGGTTGGAAATTGAAAAAATGGCAGGAAAAAAAAAAACTAACCTACCGGTAATTCTTATCTGAGTTTTCTTGGGTTGGGTTGGCCTTGGATTGTGATTTGCTAGGAGTTGGGCAGGAAAACATGTAATAATAGTATTGAAACCGACGAATGTCGTAAGCCGAGGCCAACCAACCCACGAGAAAATTAGAATATGTTGGCCTTGGATTGACGTTCGACGGTTTCAATACCATTTTTAATTTTTTTCCAACCTAACAGAGTTTGGACATCGTAAATAGTGAACACCCTACTGGTGTTGCATGCCCGGTAACTGCCACTGCTGCTATTAATCGCTTTGGGACTTGAGGGGGGGGAACTGTCGAAATTAACTAGTGATTACAGAACCGGCCGCACGAAGCAGCCCAAGCTGCCGGGGTAGGGGGATGTGTCTGACAGCAATGCAAGATAATGTACGACACGTTCACAGCACGGATATACAGAGCAAGTGTTCCCCAGTAAGGCGGTGGTGTGCCAGAGCAATATGGCCGTCTTATTGGGGGAAGCTGCCTTACTCATTCCAGACTATGAGTGAAATTCCCCAGTCGAGCCAAGAGATTTTGACCGCCTTTTATCGGGCTACCGCTTTACTCAGGCCGCCTTATTGGGGACCCCTGCTGTAGTCGTATACTGCTGCACGCTCTTCTTTGACTTGTGATGAGACTGCACCAGCTGGACCACACTATTTTAAATAGTCGTTTCAGGTCGCTATACCTAGGTATCAAAAGGGTTAACAATAACACACACACTGGTAACCGTGCAACATGCAAGATAACACCTCCCCTTCGATGAATTTCCAAGCGGGTTTTCTCGACAACGGGAAGAGTGCAAACGCCGAACGATGCGCCTATGGAAAGATATCAACGAGATATTTCCAAAGCCACCATTTTCGTCGTGTGTGCCCCCCCCCCTCCCCCCCCGTCCTTCACATTAAATCTGATATTTCCGCCCATCTACATCCAGCACAACCAGTGCCCGCGCCGATGCCTCCTAGAGAGACGAGCTCTGTGGTCACAAACCACCGTGGTGTGGAGAAAAATCGTCTCAGAAAATCATTCCCGAGGGTGTGTTCTCGAACGTGTTATTATACGGTACGGTACTTGTACGAGTATGGCTTTTCACTGCTCGCCCACAACCTACACATTTCCTCGGACTGAAAACTTAATAAATCTAACGTAACTTGTGGTAGGCCATATCTTTACGAGCACACTCCTTAGAGAGGGGAGACTTTTTCGCCGAACGTTATCATCTTAGACTACAAAACGACATCTAATTGATCATGTGTAAGGCAATCTTCCGGGGCGGTACCAAATACAAAAACTTTGGAGAGAGGGAAGGAGGGAAGGGTGGGGGGGAGGGGGGGGTATACTCATATAATGCATGGCCGTAGTCTTAGGAAAGGGGGGGGGGGGGGGGCCGGGGGGGACGGGAAAGCAAAGTTTTCGCAATATAGGGCGGCGTGGGGGCATAGACGACTTGTATTTTGCCCCACGATGACCTTGTCTTGTGTCTTACGTCACGTAATCACGTAATACGGACAGCTTTGGCGAATAAACGTAACCGAGAAACTTGGAGGATATTAACAGCAGCAAGACTCGGCCGAAACACACATGTATGGGTCCCATTACCTTATTAGAAAACAGGTACACTTCTGTATGGAAGTGTGCAACAGGTACCAGCCGTACCTGGTATGTTCCATCATCAAAATAAATAAATAATACCGCAGCAGATTGACAAACCCCAACCATCACGTACCTCTTATCACGTACCAGGTACCTCTCTCTCACAGAGCGCTCTCTCACAGCAGCGCAGCAGCAGTACCGCTATCTTCATCAATATTTAAAATTATGAGACAGGAAACTATCACAAAATGTTAATACCTTCGCAAGAAATACCAACTGAGAAATACCATCACTACAAATACAACCACAAGCAGTTTGTAAGCCGCACCACTACCACCACTACCCCCCCCCCTCCCTCCCCTTCTCACCTTTCCGTACGAGCCTTTCCCGAGCACCCTCAGCGAGCTGAAGTCGTCAATCGACGGCCTGGCGCCCTGGTGGGTCCCCGCCGTGTACAAGTTCTCCTCCTCCCCGTCATCCGACCCAACGCTAAGAGCGGCCGAGCGCGAGGGGCTCGTCGACCGGCTCGCCGACCTCCCCCCACTCCCTGCTTCCCTCCGAGGCACAACCACCCCAGCCCCGGGAGCAGCCCCAGCACCAGCTGCGCCACTAGCAGCACCGCCGCTAGTAGCAGCACCAGCCGCTCCCCCCGTGGCCACAGCCGCTGCTGCTGCTGCTGCTGCCGCCGCTTGTCGCGCTTCCGCTTCCGTATACTCTCCACCGCCTTGTGCTGCCGCTGCTGCGGAAAAGGATGCCGCTGCCACCGCCGCCGCCGCCTCCGCTGCCGCTGCTGTCTGCGCATCCGCCTCGGTAGCGCCACTGTCTCCGCCGCCGCCGCCGCCGCCATCACCACCACCGCCACCGCCACCGCCACCACCACCACCACCACCACCACCACCACCAGCCGCGGACGATGTATCAGAACCCATCGCCGGCGCAACGGGAGGTTTTCTGGTGCTGTCTTCTCCAGCGGTTGCTGCTGTTGGGGCCGCCGCCGCCTCCGCCACCGGTGCCGTTTCTGCTTCTGCCTGAGCCCCTGCCGCTGCTGCTGCTGCTGCTGCCGCGGCTGTTGCCTCCTCTACTAAAGCGTTCGCTTCTTCCTCGGCTGCTGCTTCTGCGGCTGCTGCGGCTGCTTCTGCTGCTGCGGCTGCTGCCGCCGCCGCGGCTGCTTCTGCTTCTGCTTCTGCTGCTGCGGCCGCCGCTGCCGCCGCCGCCGCTGCTGCTGCTGCTGCCACTGGCGTTTCTGCGCTTGCGGGAGAATCTTCTGCGGGGGGGGGGGGGGGGGGGGGGGGGGGGGGGGGGGGGGG
>JAYJMJ010000488.1:845697-857121 GCA_036873875.1 Laminaria ephemera | reverse complement strand
GCTTGTTACCACGCTTGCTGCCTCCCACGACGTATGGAAACCCAAATCCAGACGCAGTTTCGGATACGATTTTATCCTAAACTGGACCCCCTTTTCCGGGCGGGGGCCGTCCCGAAAACGATGTCCGAAAATGGAAGCCTGAAAAATCACCAGTTTCGGGTCTATTAAGAGTTGCAAACCGGTTTTGCGACCCGAAAACGTTCATTTTCGGATTCAGAATCGGTCTTATAAGGGATGGCCTGAACCCCCCTCTGACAACAAAAGTACTGTCGGGACTGTCAGCCGGCCACCTGAGCTATAATGTCAGCACAAACACACGAACAGAGTACGAAAATAACAATGTTTTTGCCCGGCTGTGCACGGCGTCACGGCCTTGTGGCCCTAGTATTGATCTCGTCGTATGCTCGCAGTCACGACGGGGACATGTATGATGTCTGCCTCATCCCGATCATTTGATGGTTTGCCCCTCATCATGCTGGCACTCAGCTGCTCCTAGACGACAGGGATATACACATATCTACTAACTGCTGAGTTGAGCTAGCTTGTAGCGGGCCCTGGGTGCACTGGATGCCATTGGTTAGAAAGAAGGGAAGATAACAATAACGTCAACTGAACAACAACACCACCTACACCAACAACGACAACAACGGCAACAACAGCAACAAGAACAACACCTGCTCTGTGGCGTATCGTAGGGCGTCTGGGCCTTCTGAGTTGTTATTTGACTTTCGATGCACATCTGTAGACTACGAGTATGTGGCGTTTGAAGTTTACATACGCTTGAAGTGCATGGACTAATACTCAGCTATAAATATGATATGTTACTGGCTTGCAGCAGATTCACTGACCTGCGTCGAACTGGCCAATACCGTGGGATTACCACTACAGCTGTAGTCTACGGTACTGTAGTGCCACAGAGCACAGGCTGATACCGCTGTCCGTTGCGTTATCTGCTGCGGCCCCGTACCGTCGTTCATAATTCTTTGGCGAGCACAAGCTGTGAGTGTTGTGATTGTTGTACATTCAGCATTGGAGAAGAGACATTTAATAGAACGTACCAGGTATGATATGACTTATCATACTTGTATCATACCTGGTGGCATGTGTTACTCGTATCGTCGGGCAGCACAGGGACAAAAACAAGGCACATCCGATAACCTATGCCCTGATAGATACAAGTACGATGTTGTTGGTGGTGTGCCCTGAGCGTTCCCCAGCTTTTCCCACGCGTACTTTTTCGCGTTTTTCGTGCTAGCGCGCGATGAGGTTGACCTCTCGGTCCGAAACTTTCTCATCGTGCTCGCCTACCCCGTCTGTACATACTGTGCCGGGGGTGGCCTTGGCCGTGCTCTTGCCGTGTCGCGGGGGGGCGTGCTGTACTCGTTTTTTTCTGGGCGGGCCAAGCAGTTTTTTTTTTGTTCCGATCCCCCCGTACCCCCGACATGGTACTGCTTCGTTGTCACTGTAATATGATATTCGGATCCCAGCAGATCAGTCAGGCTGCTATATCTTTGCGTTGCTGAGCCTCGAGAGTGTGGTTATGACACCCATACTGCTACTGCCGTCTGCCGCACGTACTACTGCTGCTGCTGTGCTGCTAGCAGTGCTGCTTGCTGCTGGCTGTTGTGTGTTGGTACTTGATTGTATGCATGTACTCGTACAATCGGGATCGTTCTGGGCCCATATACGAACGAGCGTATCATACCAGTACGAGTCTGCGATATCTTTGCGTTGCTGAGTCTCGAGAGTGTGGTTATGATACCCATACTACTGCTGTCTGCCGCACGCGCTACTGCTGCAGCTGTGTTGCTAGTGCTGCTTAATGCTTGCTGTTGTTTGTTGGTACTTGATTTTATGCATGTACTCGTACAATCGGGATCGTTCTGGGCCAGTACTGTATACGAACGACGATATCATACGAGTTCGACTACTCGCAGTAGTGCTACTGCTGTGTACGAACGAGTACCACTTTCAAGTAGACCTGACAGGGGGAAACGGCAAAGGCACTGGATGAGAGCGATAGCTGGCGATGGTATTCGAGCATTTTGGGTCGGCTTCCCTCCATCGAGTTACTTCCGAGTGATCAACTACTGCTACGCTACGTTTTTGTGGCTTGGTTTATAGGCTCATTGTGCCTGACACGTGATGGCGATCTTTTTTATTTTATTTTTTTCAGTGTTTTTTTCTCTTCGCTCGACGATGGTTTGTTTTTAGAGCAGCTCTTGGCAGTACTCTGTCACATTTACCGTCCATGATGCTGCATCCTCGGCTATTACGGGCATGCGCGGAGCCATAGTATTGAAACCGTCGAAATCACAATCCAAGGCCAACCCAACCCACGAAAATCAACGAAAAGTTAGGTTAGTTTTTTTTTTCTACCATTTTTTTAGTTTCCAACCTAATTTATCGTGGGTTGGTTGGCCTTGGGCTATGAAATTCGTCGGTTTCAATACTATTTTTACATTTTTTCCAACCCAACAGACTTTGGAAATCGCAAACACCCTAATCCAACGGCAAATCAACGATAACCCAATGATAACCCGAACAGTAACCTGGCGGTATCCAGGCGTTTTACTGCAGAGTCGGGGAGGGAGGGGGCAGACACTGCACGCGGAGATTAGGCCACCTCCTGTTGAAAACACAAGCAGGCTGAGCGACGGCAAGGGCGCCTTGTCCATCAACTAAAAGCCGCCGAGCCAGCAGTACCGTTGTTTCGGCAACCGAGTTAAATTGGCACACGACCCATATAACTACGTGAAAGTGTGGTGAGCTTAACCCGTTTAGAGCTGCACACACGTTTTTGGGGACGAATTATTTCGAATTTGTGTAGGATAAATTTGCAGTAGTAAATGGGTTAAGCTTCATTTTTTCATTTTTACCTATGCGCGGGAGGATTAAAAAAAAAAACGATTCGGCTGGTGACACTGCTGTGCTTGTTTCGCTGCCGCCACCCCCTCCATAGAAGCAAACAAAAAAAAATGGAATATATGGAAAACACGTTATGAGCGCCAAAATGTTGGAGGTGTCACTGTTAGGAGTAGGAACGGTGCTCCGCCTCGAACGGGATGCGTGGTCAATGGTCAAATGACTAAGGAAAGCAATAATTGAGTACGCCCCCCCTCTCCCCCCCCCCCCTCCACCCCAGGAGCTGGAGAAGATGGCTCGAGGGCTGAACTTATCCGACGAGCAGCAGAGAGCGTTTATGCTGCAGGCCAGCATGAAGAAACTTTCTTCAGCGACAGTTCTCCCAAAACGGAAGCGGAAAACTCCGGCGGAAGAGGCGGTGGACGAAAGGGTGTTCGCCTCGGAAAAGGGTTTCCTAAAGAATAGCGAGGTGACTGGTTGATGTTGCACGCGCGGAAAGACATGGAAGCACGTGCACGAGATGCCACCCATCCGCCTACTGGAGGATGTTGGTGTGTACGGGATGGCGAGAGGTCGCGCTTGGTTCTCATTTTAGGCAACATTACATCGGCCCCACAAATAGCGTTCTTTTTACAAGCCGGGCCTGGTATATCGCCTTTTATCGCTGTTCAGGTGTTGGGGTATCAGCGTCAACGAGCTGCAGCGTGGCCGTTAGGGCGCTGCCCGGCTGACCTGACCCGCTTCCAATAATTGTCTTGACATGAGCTTGATATAATCTGAAATATTTGAAGGGTGTGTTTAGCAGGGTACTCTGGGAATACCCTGGTAATTACCCGAGTATGGCCAAACCAACCAGCTTTGGAACCCGGGTACCCCAGAGTGTATACGATCCCCGACGATGAACACCCTTGACATATTAATATTTCCCGGCCAACATGAAGCCTGTATGTAGTATTACAGAACGCCAATGCGAGAAAATTCAGCCCGCCTCGGAGGGTACGACTACGTTTATGCAGGACGAAACATTGACGGGACCCCACCGTACGGCGAGAGCGTGACATATCCTTCGTGCGTTGCTTGCGTGGGTGTGTTTGTCCTTCAACCCCTCTTGACTTGTGCTGCGCGACACGGCGCTCGCCCTGCTGCTGCTGCTGCTGCGGTTGCTGCTGCTGCTGCGAGTGCTGATTCTACTGTCGTTGCTGCTACTGTGGCTGCTGCTGCTGCTCCTGCGGTGTTTTTGCTACTGCTGTTGCCGCTGCTGCTGTGAGTGCTGCTGCTGCTGCCGCGGCTACTGCTGCGACTGCTTCTGCTCTTTCTGCGGCTGCTGCGGGTGCGGGCGCTCCAAACGTGTGCATGGAGTCATATTAGCCCTGTTCTCCACTTTCTCTCTCGGATTCCGTCGCCGCCGGTGCTGCCGCCGCCTCCGCCGCCGCCACTGCCGTCACACCGGCACCTGCCCCCCACCCCCAGCATTCACGACAACTGCCGTCGACAAGAAGGGGACATTATTTTTAGTATGTTTTACTCTTATCTATATTCTGTCGGATCGCGTGTCCCTCGAGGCGTGTAACCTTTGTGCGTGGGGGAAGATAACCGGGCGTGTATTTCCTCGCGTGCGCGACGTTGTTCCGTTATGCCACCACCCACGACCGGAACAGGAGTTCAAGAAAAGGATGAAGGTGGGCTCGGGTGTTCGCTTCGATGCTCAAGGCTTTCCGGTGGCGGGGGAAGGGGACCCTGTCATTACAGCTGCCAGAAAGCCGAAGGTGCGTACACTTCTTTTTTCCCCGTGGAGTTATTCAAGGGTGTGTTTAGTACAGCTAGGAAAATATGCTCTGAGGTATCCGGGTACCAACCTTAATTATCTTGGTCATACCCGGGTATATACTCGGGTATATCTAGAGTATACAACTACCCGAGTGTATACCCTACTAAACACACCGTTGAAATTGTTGTTGTTCTCAGAGTAACTCATCGCTATAATCTAGTCCGTGGTCGTATTCCTTTTGTCTTTTTCCCCCGTGGAGTTGTTGTTTTCACATTGTTGCATCTCCATAAAATAACCCGTTGTTACAAACAGTTGGAGGCGTGAGCAAACCGGGGCCTTTATTGCAGCAGCCCCGGAAACAATGTTGTAATTGTTCTCGGGCACACGTACGACATACCAGGTACATTAGAGCTGCAGGGCTATTTGCAAAGCCATACACACCATGGCATCCGAACAACGGGACATCTATTGGTATCGTCCTGCAAGCATTTGAGGTAGTTTGACTTATTTAGATATGCGCCAGGTGCTCGCTACTAGACGTTTGCCGCCAGTCGACCGTGCTTTCCTTCTCCCTCCCCACCTCCCGACGGTTTAGCGCAGCAGCCAGTCTGTCGCTACTGACGGGGCAGTATCAAGGTTTAGGGTCGGCTTGTTCGGTCCATTTTTTTCTTTCATTGTGTTCTGTTCGATCTTTATTTTTTGCTCAAACCCGGGTGCTTGCCCCCTTCAGGGACTGCATCGACGGCGCCTCAGTCAGTTCGATGAACCAAATGTCCGTAAATGTCACCGACTGGACAGTATATGCACCCGGGCCCCCTCCCCATGAACGCCACTAGTTTAGCTCATTTACCCGAACCCCCTCCCACGAACGCCACCAATTACAGAGCAGTTACCTGGAACCCCCCTTTGAAGTCCGCTTCACAAGCGGGTCTTAGTAGGATGCAGCTCAGCCTTCATTCCACTCGTCGAACACCTCACGGTCCCTCGCGCTTGGTGCAAGCAATGTCTGCCTGGTCGTTGAAGACCCAAGGTGGTCCGTCCCGGCATTGTAGGGATGCGAGGGTCTGTGATCCTAAGGATCACGGCCATGCATGATACGATTACACCCCTCCTTGAATGCCACTAACTCTAGTGCACTTTCCCGGTCCGCCTTCCCGTGACTGCCACTAGCTGCGGTGCGCGTACCCGAACTTCGCCCCCGTGAATGCCACCAACTGCGGTGTACTTACCCAAATCTCCTCCTCCCCCACCCACGCACGCTATCTGCTGGTTTCCACGGTTTCGTGAAGCAGGCTTGAGCGGGGTCGGGGAATGCCACCATCTCTAGTGCACTTTCCCGACCCGCCTTCCCATGAATGCCACTACCGCATAACACGCAAGATAACACACCCCCTTGGACGATTTTCCGAGCTGAGATTCTCGACAACGGGGAGAGTGCAAACACCGAGCGATGTGGTTACTGGCAGATCTCAACGAGATCTTTCCAAATCGACGGTTTTGGTTGTGTGTGCCCCCCTCGTTTTGGAAGAAACAGACTCGGAAATCCATCCCAGGGTGTATGTTGCCATGCGTGTTTTGTACGGTAACTACGGTGCGCGTATCCGAACTCCCCCCCCCATGAATGCCACCAACTGCGGTGTACTTACCCAGACCTCCTCCTCCCCCACCCACGCACGCTACCTGCGGGCTTCCACTGTTTCGTGAGGCAGCCTTCAGCGGGCTCGGGGGTTGAGGGCGTTTCTTTCCCGTCCCTGCCTGACTGCCCGCGCTGCTCGGCGCCGACGATGGAGGACGAGCTGTCTCAGTTCGGGATGTGCTCTCAGTGCAAGGTTCGGCATGTATACAGATAGCGGTTGCGGCCGCAAGCTTGCTAGTTACCACTCTGGACGGAATTGTAAGAACCGTTTGGGCTTGATATTTATTCCCCAACGGTCCTTAAATTTATGTTCAGAGTGGTATAGTGATTGCCACCGCCAAGCTTGCTAGATATTAGCCGTTGCGGCTGCCAAAGATGCTAGATATATCTGTTATATAACCGTTGCAGCACCAAATTTGTTAGGTATAGCCGTTGCAGCGCCAGCGCTTGCTAGATATTGCCGTTGCGGTGCCCAAATTTCCTAAATATGGCGGTTATGGCTGCCAAGCTTGCTAGGTACCAGGTATAGCCGTTTTATAGCTGTTGCGGCACCCAAAATTGCTAGATATAACTATGGAGGCACCAACGCTTGTTAGATACCAGGTATATGTTGTTGGTGTTGTTTGTTGTTGTTGTTCTCACATTAATTGATCGCCAGAATCTAGTCCGTGATCACAAAAAGGTGCTGTCTCTTTTAGGTTAAAACGGCTGAAACTCCACTCTTTCCAGGTTCCGTCTCTCACGCGCACCGCCCTCGCCGCTCTAACACTGGATCCGTGACGCTGGATCAGCACTCGCCCTTGCTTATTCTTGGAAGGCGTTACGAAGTGTATTGCGTGTCCTTTGCCGCAGCGGTTAAGTTTCTCGCCGAGCTGAGGGCAAATGTTTTCGCAGCGTGCCGCGCGGTTGCCTGTCGTGAGATTTGCAGTGGTTTGTTGCCTATTGTGGGATTTGCAGTGATCTAACTAGCAGCCGATGAATCGCAAAAGGTGGAAAGCCGAATATTTTCAGCGGTTCAGAGAAATCGGAGTGAAGGTTCTCGTACACTGGTACTTCGTATATGCATATCGGCGGTTGCTGCTACAGTATATCACCTGAGCGCGTCATTTTTGCCCATTTTCCCGAAAAATACGCAAAAAAAACTTTTTTTTCAGGCGGACGAGATATCGGCCGCGGCTTACAGCGGGCCGGCGGTGGCAAGCAAGTACACATACGACAACGGCGACGCTCCTTTCAGCTCCTCGTGGAGCATGTCTACCCCGACCAAAGGCCGGGGGGCTCCTCCAGACAAACCCGCGCCTGAAATGACAGCTGCGACCCGCACACGTACCGGTGCCCGCGCTGCCGCTGCTGCTGCTGCTGCTGCTGCTGCGAATGGTGCCGGTGGTGGTGGTGGTGGTGGCGATGCTGCTGCTTCTGTTGCTACTGGTGACGGTGGTGGTGGTGGTGGTGGCGGCGTCGGTGACGGCGGCGGCGTGGTTGATGCCCCAGCCGGGACCTCGCCATCTACATCTACACGCACAGCGGCAAATCGCGCTGACCGCCGTCAAGCGGCGGCGGCGGCTGGGGGGGCGGCGGCAACGACCCGGGACCAAACGAGAACAAGTCCGGGTTCCTCGGCTAATTTTTCCAGTACCGCCGCCGCCGCAGACTCTGCTGCTTCTAGTTCTCCCGCTGCACCGAGAGCAACAACTCCGGGGGCGATAACGCCGACGGCGGCAACCAGGAAGGGTGACGCTGCTGGGGTTAGGGTTAGCGGCGGAGAAAGCAGTGGAGCGGTGCAGAAATTATCGCTCGAGGTGGCCGAGCTCCGCTCGCTGGTGGGAGCGACTCGTGCAGCGCTCGGGAAGGCGAGCGACCCTAGAGCGACGGCAGCGACCGCGGCCGCGGTAAAGGCAGCAGAGGCGGCGGGCGCGAAGGACGAACAGCGGGATGCGGCCGTCAGGAAGCTGGCTCGAGAGGTGGCCGAATTGCGCGGGGACCTCGCAAGCGTGGCGGGCAGGGATGGCGCGGTTGGGGCTCGGGAGGGGGGCACGGAGGCCGTGCAGAGGCTATCGAGGGAGGTGACGGAGCTGCGCGCGCAGCTGGAGCAATCCCGCAAAGAGCACGCCATGACGCGAACGGCGTTAAGAAGGCTGAAGGACGAAGTTGATGGCTTGACCTTGCAGGGCGGGGAGCGGTAGCATTGTGTGCTATATTGATGTACGAGTACACCTTCCCCGCGCTGGGCCGTTTCCCAGGGTTTCCTAAAGGGACAGGGCCGGGGTAGGCACGGGAGAAGGGGGAGTGCAATCATATCATGCTTGGTTGTAGTCCTTAGGACCTAGACCTTCGCAGTACTACAGTGCCGGGACGGAGCACGTCGGGTTTTCACCGACCAGGAAGACATTGTTTGAACCAAGCGCGAAGCGCTGTGAGGTTTCCGGCGAGTCGCATGAAGGAAGGGGGCAGTATTTGGCTAGGGGAGAAATAAAGTACCCCCTCTACCATAGCAATGACTATCTCGTTCTCCACACAGACACAGGGACAAAAGGAATGGAGTACAGCGAAGGGCTACTCGTACGTACGTAAGGGTGTACAGGCCATCTAAACCCCACAGCAGATACGGTTTACAGCAGTAACACGGTAGGGCAGTCAAAACGCGCTTGTTTTCGTGTCCTGTCGTCAGGCGCATTGGGTGACCCCCCCCTTCCCTGCGCGTGCGCGACTGGTGATGTATGCGATTGCTGCTGCTGCACTGCCGGCTATTGCCTCGTGGCGATAGTGTATGCGGTACAGTACGCGCTTCGGCTTTGTGCGCTGCGTGATGGCTTAAGTTGCATTAAAGTTTATTTTTACCTATCCGCCGGTGGATAAAAAAGTACCGGTAGCTAGTACCAGAGAAGGGGGTAGGGGTGCGGCGTGCCCAGCAAATTCGCCAAGCACAAAAAATCCCTTAAAATGAAAATTCGCGACCAACCAGTGTGGGGCCGACGTCCGCAGCGTTAAAAACGAATAAAAATTGCACAGGGGCGAGAAAAAATACAAGAATACCTCGCATTGTTTCATCTCAAGAAAGAGCACAGAAACAACAGCCCTGACAGGTAACCGCGCCTTAGTTCCAAATGCAGTCTGGCACGGGTGTCGCGGCTCCACCCTCCCGTAAAAAATACAAAAAACACAACAAGACAAGGCAGAGGCTGTGCAGCGACGGGGATTGTCAAACTTCCCCAATTCTTGTACCGTTACGCAAAACTAACGAAAAACCCACTCTTTACAGCAAAAACGGACAGGAGGGTAAGTGTATCCCCATGTGGTTGCTGCATTTTGCTAACCGTACTTACCTGACGAATTGTTTGCACACACAGCCAATCCGTTAAGATCGAAATCAAAAACTGGTTTTGAACTATACACAAAAGCAATGCCAGCGCTTAAGAGATCGATCACCATTGATCGATCACGCATGCGATCGCGATTTCCTCAACGCCCCACACACATCACCGCCATTCCCCCCCGATCGATCACTCATGCGAGCGCGGTGTCCTCACTGCCCCCTCCACGCGGAACATATCCACGCCATTTCCCCCCGCCTCTAGAACGCCTTCCACGTTTTCCGAAACCGCCGGAGAGGTAACGCCTCCGCTGACAGCGCCGCTTCTAAAAGCCCGCACGTCAACCTCGTCAAAACCGAGGGGCAGGATTAGGGAGCGGATGTCCGCCAATCCTCGCAGAGCCTCGTCCAGCACTTCTCCAGCGTCTACCTGAGATAGCGGAGCGGCACCGCGCGACGATGAGTTAGAACCGTTCTTTTTTCGGGACCTCAGAGCGAAAAAATGATGGAATCAAAGTGGCGAATGCAGCCAGTAGTCGGTACGACTTGTCTCAGCTTCCGCAAAATGGTCGATAGTCCACGTTACTCTTCAACACATGTGTATTCCAAGAAAATTATTTTTGGGTTTGAGATCACGTGTATTTCAACCGTTTTATCCTTTTTTTTTGTATCTCACCATCGACCACCCGAGGTTGGAACTCCAGCGCAACCGCTAGCAAGGATGACAGTCTGCCGCTGACCCAAAGTCACACTTGCAAAGGTCTCGGATACATCCCTCATTACCGTACTGGCTGGCCACACGCAGCAGCCCGGGTCGCTGGGCAACGGGGTGATGTATTTAGCGCCCGAACTACAGCGCAAATAGCTGCTCAACACACGCACAGCACGATACTACTGGTACTGCTACGCTTGAATTTTCAAATTTTAGGCGATTGATAACAAGTTTGCTAGTACTACTGCAGGCGATTGATAAGACTACGCTTCTTATTCTTGTCGCTCTTGAGGACGCTTCAGCAAACCCGCTTACATATTGGATACTTTCACGATGACGTGGTTTATAAATGGTAGTATTAACTCTACCTAAGTGACCACCGGATCACGCTTACAAACAGTTAGAGATTTCGCCATGCTGAGAGCAGACAGACCGGCTCAACCCCCTCCCGTCCAGCCAACATTGTTTTACAGGGCGCTAACATAGTCTCACAGGGCGCGTACTACGAGCCGAACGTCCTGGGGTTTGCAATGCACTCTCGCGAGGCGTTTATGGGAAAGGGCGCGAGTTGGGAGGGGGACGTGGCACGTGGTGTGGTCCCCGAATTGTCACCTCTAGCAGTGCTTTGTTCCCGTGCATGGCGCGCACCCGCAAGTTTTGCGACACGCCCAGCCCGAGTCGTCTTCGCGCGGCGTCCTCCGCCTAATGAGGGGAGCCGGCAATTGACGGCGATTAAAGCAGTAGCGGCGGTAGAATTAACAGCTATGGTATACAGCAACAGTAAAAATAGTAGCAGCAGTATGCAACAACGAATTAAGGAGGAGGAAAGGAGGAGACGGCTATGTACGCGAACAACAACAGCAGCAGCAATAGAATCAACAGCTATGACACACACCTACAGTAAGAATAATAACAGCAAAAGGAGGAGGAGGAGGAAGAGAAGGAGGAGAGGGAGACCATGTGCGCAAAAATCAACAACAACAACAGCAACGGCAACAGCAACAGCAACAGCAACAACAACAACAACAACAACAACAACAACAACAACAACGACGACAACAACAGCAACAGCAACAGCAACAGCAACAGCAACAGCAACAGCAACAGCAACAGCAACAGCAACAGCAACAGCA
>JAYJMJ010000488.1:773089-786350 GCA_036873875.1 Laminaria ephemera | reverse complement strand
AAAAAAATGTTTTCCCCACATTTTACATATACCAGGGTGTACGGCTAACCCCTCCCCACTCCCCCCCCTCCCCCCACTACGGTGTTGCACGCTTTGTTTAATGCTTTTGGAACCCAGAGATAGCAACCTGACAAAAGTTAAAAGTTTGGTCTTATCAACTGTCAAGCGTGAGCGCGCAGCAGTACAGGTATGAACGATGTCGTGTTGCGCCTGTGTGGTTGATGAAGCTCGCATCTCTTTGTAGTCGATTTTTTTCTAAAAAGAGTATGAATACATGGGAGAGTAGCTACCATAGCTCAGATTTAGCCCTCGCTTCTTTCTCCTACCCCCCCCCGCGCGCGCTAATCTCCCTTCAGTTTATCGAAAACATGCGTTTATTCGGAACACATCTGCAACACCCCTCTCTCACCCCCCCCCCGCCCCCGCCCCAACGCCATTCCCCCTTCCGTTTGTAAAAATCTTGCGTGTATTCGGAACAGATCTGTAACACCTCTCTCTCACTCCCCCACCCCCCCTCCGCTATTCTCTCTTCATTTTATCGAAAACCTTGCGTATACAATATTCGGGTTATTAGATCTGCAACACGGGGGAGAGGAGGTCGGCCGACGCCAGCGCGGAGGGAGTGCAGCGCGATCTGCTGCCCATGATTGAGGGCTCTAGCGTGACCACGCGACACGGTAACATCGACACTAGCTTCATCCTCTTCATCGCCTCCGGGGCGTTCCACTCGTGCAAGCCCAGCGACATGCTGGCGGAGCTGCAGGAGAGTTGGGCTTGCGTTTTTATGTAAATGATAAGAAGACACCTTAGCTGGGTCATGTACATTGTTTGGATGTCCCATAGAATGTGTCTGGTGGGATGTCCCACGGGATGTCCCATGGGATGTCCCGTGGGATGTCCTATGGGATGTCCTATGAGATGTCCTAAGGGTCCTATGAGACATCCCATAAGTTATTTTATGCCATTGGGTATCGATCTTTATCTCCTCTGGAGTTTTCCACTCGTGCAAGCCCAGCGACATGCTGGCGGAGCTGCAGGCGAGTTGGGGTTAAGTGTTTATAAAAATGGTAAGATGCCTCAGCTGGGTGATGTGCATTTTTTGGATGTCCCATGGGATGTCGATGGGATGTCCCATGGGACATCCCATCCCATGGGCGTGAGACATCCCATGGGTGGGACATCCCATGGGACCGTCTGTATGGAAATGACGAAGGCACCTCAGCTACCTGAAATGTTTTTTGAGCTACTGTAACTGAAACTTTTTCACTTGCTGTACATTTCGGTACGCGATTTTCAGGGGCGGCTGCCAATCCGCGTTCAGCTGAAGGGCTTGAGCGAAGACGACCTGTACAAAATTCTCACGGAGCCGAAGAACAATCTCATCCGGCAACAGGTGGAGCTCATGAAGACGGAAGGGGTGAGTTGCTCGATTCCAGCACACGGGGTTCGACTCGGTTCTGTTCGGTTCGGTTCGGTTAAATGCGAGTTTCTAAAATTGACGGCGCCCAAAAGGAGGGACCCCTTTCAATTTGCCTGAAGGGTCCGCCGACCACCAACCCACACAAGTTGATGGCAGTCCCAAATATTATGCTGCGCGAGTTCCTAGCTACTGCTGTCTGCGAGTGTGCATGGGGGCCCTCGGTGTCGTCGGGTTTTGCATGGCCCGCTGGTTTTGCTCGCGGGCGATGGTGGGCGTGTCGCGTCATGTAGGAGATAATAATTTGGCGTCGTTTGCTTCGAGCTCGTTTCGGAACTACCGTGACATTGGAGGCAACTGTAATAGAGCGATGTCTTATGGCTTGGCTTGGGTCCCGCCGTTCAAGGGGGGGGGAGTGTTGTATGGCTTGGCTTGGGTAGGTTATCGGTTAGTCTTTTACCTTAACAGCGACTACTGCAATGGAGCCTGCACCCCACAAGGCCCCCACGCACCTGCTCCCGATATCATAGGCTACGACATAAGCCCCAAACCTCTTTACTGTAGTTACGATGTATATCTGTCTCGTAGTTTGTGATCACAGAGATGTGTCTCTTTAGGATGAATCGGCACGGACGCTGGATGTGCTGGATGTCGATGGGTAACTGTAACGGTTTGATGTGAAGAACGCGATGTGCTGGGTGTCGATCGGTAGAAAGAACGGTATCACGTGAAGAGAGCACACACATACACGCCGCCATCGCTTGCTCTCGGTGTGGTGCACGCGCCAAGATAGCGAGGACGCCCAACCTCGCTTTCTGATTTAACACACGCGCCCTTAGACGATAACCACCACCGGCATTGCACGGCTGTGACGTTAAGATGATACCGCCTGTAGAACGCCGACCCCGTCTCTCTTCTCCTACAGGGCTATAACGTCAAGAATGATGGTGATGAATGATGATGTTCTTACATTATTAACATACTGTAGCTCATTTCCTGAAATCTAGCCCGTGGTGACAAAAAATACTAAAAAAGCTTACCGATGGAAGAACAAACAAGATAAAATACCAAAACAATACGTGAACATACCACGTGCAGAAAGCCGACCCCGTTTCACTTCTCTTGTTTTTGTCGTTTCCATTTCGTTTTCGTTTCGTGTCGTATATGTGACCACGGCCATCTCTGCGCGCGGCTGACCTTAGGTGGACATTCAGTTCACAGACGAGGCTATCCGGGAGATTGCCAGAGTGGGCGCATACGTGAACAAGACCGTCGAGAACATTGGAGCTAGAAGGCTCCACACGGTGCTCGAGCGCATCGTCGAGGTGGGCGGAGCAACCCCCTTACCGTAATGACTGTATTGTAGCGGCTACCGTAAGGGCTACATTGCAACGTCTTCTGTAACGGCTAAATAACGGCTACCGTAACGGCTATATTGGAACGACTGCCGTGATGTCTATAAAAGCTATCGTAACGTCTACATTGTACCGGCTATATTGTAGCGGTTAACGTAACGGCTGTATTGTAACGGCTATATTGTAACGGCTTCCGTCACGGCTATGTTGTAACGGCTTCCGTAACGGCTACATTGTAACGGCCATAATGTAGCGGCTACCGTAACGGCTGTATTGTAACGGTTACCGTAACGGCTGTAGTGTAACGGCTACCGTAACGGATATATTGTATCGGATGCCGTAACGGCTACTTGGCACGTTGTAACGGCCACCGTAACGGTTATGTTGTAACGGCTGCCGTAACGGCGATATTGTAACAACTGCCGTAACGTCTATACTGCAACGGCTACCGTAACGGCTACATTGTAACGGCTAGCGTCACGGCTATATTGTAACGGCTACCGTAGCTGCTATATTGTAACGGCTAACGTCACTGCTACCAGGTATATTGTAACGGCTGCCGTAAGTGCTACCTGGTATATTGTAACTGCTACTGCTGTAACGGCTACCGTAACGACTACCGGTATATTGTAACGGCAACCGTAACGACCACCGTAACGGCTACCGTAGCAGCTATATTGTAACGACTACCGCAGCGGCTATATTGTAACGGCTACCATAACAGGTACCAGGTATATTGTAACGGCTATATTGTGACGGCTACCATCACGGCTATATTGTAACGGTTAGCGTAGCGGCTATGTTGTAACGGCTACCTGGTACATTGTAACGGCTACCGTAACGGCTACCTGGTACGTTGCAACGGCTACCGTAACGGCGATATTGCATTTTTTATACAGTAACGGCTACCGTAACGGCTATATTGTAGCGGTTGCCGTGGCGGCTATATTGTAACGGCTACCGTAACGGCTACCTGGTATATTGTAACGGCTACCTTAACGGATACCTTATATATTATAACGGCCTCTAGCTTTGGCTGGCGCTCGCAACGACCGCAATGCCGTAAAATAGTCTCGATTCTCGGGGTGTGCACTCTTTTTAGTTTGTGATTCCTGATTCTGATTCCTTTATTTTTTTCTTGATTTTGAGACAAATAAAAATGAAAAGCACTGTCAACCTTGTGTGGCGTAAATTGTAGTTTTGGGTGCCGATGGCGGGAAACGAACGCACGACACAATATTCATAGCTTTCTTATGAATGAACATGCAAAAAGCCGGGTCCTGCTCCTGGCTCCAACATTTCGATTACGCAGCGGTTTGTTCATTGATGATGATGACGACGATGATGATGCTGATGATGATGATGATGACGATGATGATGATGAGTGATGATGAAAAACCCTAACCCTGATGATGATGACGATGTCGATGGTGATGATGACGATGATGATGACGATTATGTCCTCACATTAGAGCCCTGCGCCCCTCCCACCCGCTCGTGTGCCCACGTACTACAGACGATCAGCTTCGACGCTTCCGAGATGGAGGAGGGCGCCGTGGTAGTCGTCGACATCGACCTCGTCAAGGAGAGAGTCGGCGAAATGCTCAAGGGATCGGACCTTTCCAAGTACATTATCTAAGCCGTGTAGATTAACTGTACCCACGTTTTGGGGGATAAACTACTCGGTATTTGTGTGGGATAATCTTTGCGGGGGTAAACGGGTTATAAGCGCCGGTGGCATGCACTGTGCGTGGGTTTTTTGGGGGGGTGGGGGAGGTTAGCTTCGGGCTTGCGTGTGCCAACTCGACTGTGTACAACTCATCTTTGACACATGTGACGTTGGTCAGTCGTTTCCAGCTGTTGTTGTGGTTGCTTGCGGCCACTCGAATGTGGGTGGGGTTTTCCCAATTCGGTGAACGGTAGGCGTGTTGGCGAAAGCAAATATGACGAAAGCGATCCAACAACGACAAAAAAAAAAAATCCCGAATTTATACCGCCGCATACCAGGTACCTTAACTCCTTCAGCAACCGCACCCGCGTTTTGGGGATAAATCACCTGGAATTAGCGTGGGATAATGTTTGCAGTGGTACAAGGGTTGAGCCATCCAAAAAATCGGCACACAAATTATCATGGTTTTTATTTTAATACTTTCGTAGATTATCCGTTCATCAGGCAAACTTTGGTTTAACATCTCGTTTACGGCCGCTCCTTTGGTTCCTCCGCTCCCCTGGGATATTTCGCGGTAAAGTTTTGCTGTGGAACATAATGCCCACATCACCCCCCTGGAGTAAAAAACTGGGTGAAGTTTTTTTTTCTGTGGAAACGCCCGGATCACTCGTTAGGCGGCAGGCAGCCGCCACGTCTGTCGTAAAATATCTCGTTTACGGCCGCTCCTTTGGTTCGTCCGCCCCCCTGGGATAAAACACGGACAAGGCTTTGCTCGGTGGTGGCACCCCGATGACTCCCCCCTGAGATAAAACTTGGTCAAGGTTTCACATCTGACAGATCACGATCTAGATCAGCTAGATCCTATAGAAGTCGGCATTATATGTTGTGCAGGATCTGTGTAGTACAGATCCAACCCAGATAATCTGGCTCTAACCCGGCAAGTTGATATTCAGGCCATGCAGATCATATAGACCAGGACTCTATCTGCCCTGAAAGACATAGATCATGAATAGGGATCTGATCTGTCCGATGTGGGCAAGGTTTTGCTGTGGTAGCGCCCCTATCACTCGTTAGGCGACAAACAGCCGCCACGTCTGCGGTAGGATATCTCGTTTACGGCCGCTCCTTTGGTTCGTTCGCCCCCACGGGATACGAAGTAAAACACGGATTCGTATTGCACGCCGACTTGTTCGGTCACAATGCTTGTCCTTTGGAGAGTTGCGTTTTTGTTATGGCGGTCGGCGAAAGAAGTAAAGGAACGGGATGGCCTGCTATGATACCCGAGGATGGTCTGTTACTACTCCCATCCCGCACACACACATGATACACGCGGATCGTCGGTTACTACCCACTCGCCCCCACGCGACACGCACGCATCCAATTGAGCACCGAACGGCGTTTGTTTTGCCTTGAAGGGGTTCACGGAAAGTGACTTAGAAGTCATGCGGCGCGTTTCCTATTGCACGCCGACTTGTTCAGTCACCTAAGCTTTATTTTTCCCCATCCGCCGGAGGATAAAAAAAAAAAAAAAAAAAAAAAAGTTCAGTCACCATGCTTGTCCTTTAGAGTTGCTTTTTTGTTGTGGCATCCGACGAAATAAGTAAAGGTGATGCGAAGTACTGCAAGAAGCAAAACAGCAAGGTGATGGGTGTATCGGTGTTAACGCTAAGCAATTGTAGGAAAGAAACTTCCTCCGCCTCCCTGAGATAAACTCGGACAACGTTTTGCTTGGCAACCCTCCGATCACCCCCCCTGGGATAAAACGGGGTCAACGGTTTGCTGTGGCATCGCCCAGATCACCTCGCCCTGGAATAAAACGGGGTCAAGGTTTAGCTATGGTACCGCCCCTATCACTAGTTGGGCGGCAGGCAGCCGGTACGTCTGCCTCAAGATATCTCGTTTACGGCCGCTCCTTTGGTTCGTCCGTCCCCCTGGGGTAAGCACGGGTTCCTATTGTACGCCGACTTGTTCAGTCACCATGCCTGCCCTTTAGAGAGTTGCATTTTTGTTATGGCGGTCGACGAAGTACAGGAACGGGATGGCCTGCTATGATACACGGCGATGGTCTGTTATTACCCCCCCACACGAGTACCCCCCGTCAGCGATGGTTGCGTCCTTCCAGACAACCACCTCCTATCCCGATATCCGTCGCCGACAACAACTTCCGCGCACGGCAGACGTGAAGGAGGCTGGCTGCCACCCAACACGTGATTGGGGCGCTAATCATACCACAGTAAAAGCTTGGCCGAGTTTTATACCAGGGGGGTGATCGGGGTGCTGACACAGCAAAACGCGGTGCTCGATTGGATGTGTGTGTAGGGGGGGGTGGGAGAATAGCCGTAGTCGTATGACAAAAAACCCTCGCACCCCTACAATGCCGGGACAGAGCACGTCGAGTTTTCACCGACCAGGCAGATATCGCGTGCACCAAGCGCGAAGCGCCGTGAGGTGTTCGGCGAGTCGTGGGGGGACGCGTATTCGGGATAGGAGTTGGTTGTCCGGAAAAACGCGACCATCGCTGACCGTCTCGTAGGGGTCGTTCGGGCCGAAGTTGACCGCATGTAGGATGGCTGTGCCGAGGCAGGCCCGCGCGCCCGTTTACTTCTTGGGTGGAGCAAAACGACAGCGGAGACCCTGTGAGGGTGTCTATGGTACGTACGCTGCGTGTACCGGGACACAAGTGGAATTGTATCTGCCATCCAGCGAAATTTGGTATGCGTTCTTGAAATCGTTTGGTACCGGTACGAAAGAGCGAGGGCGTCGGCCACTTTCTCTCGAATCGATAAAAAATAGAAAGGCGGGGGGGGGGTCTACGTGTGTGCTGCATGTACGGGACAACTGTGGAATCAATCGTGTCTGACGCATGCCACGATAGATATGCACCGTTTCTTTTCGGAGGTTTCTCACTTGAGAACTCTATACTTTATCCAATCATTGATTTAGAGAAAAAAATAACAGTGCTACATTAATACCCGATGACCAATCCCTCCCATGTCCTAGGTATACAACGAAACATATTGCAAAACAAGAATGAAATCCCGACGATTTTGGGGTTAAGGAGCCCCGTCGTTCAGAAACCGTTTCAGCCAAAAAGTGCTGCCTATATCGTAGCACGCGTCATCTGCCATCCAGGGTATTTTGCGTACATTCTCGAGACCGTTGTTTTGAACGAAGGGGCGAGGGCATCGGCCGCTTACTCTCGAGCCGATACAAAAATGGATTTGCTTGAAGGTTTTCAAGTTCAGGCGGCCGCGACTATAGGAAGCCATACGCCTTCGCCCGAAACGGGCGTTGGCGGTGTAAACACCTTCCGCATTTTAACGTGCAGTGCCGTTACACCTTGAGGTACAACCGTATGATAGCGCCATTCCATTCACACGCAGAGGCTCGCGCATGGATTTCTTTCTGCTGGTTCGCTGTCAGTAGAGTGAGCGTACAGTGCGATCACAGCCCCATCAGGCTTGAAGACTTTTCTTAATCGATTGAATCTACAATGTATCAGAAACACCAGGTACCTGGTATCCTTTTCCCTACGATTACAATACCCCACCCAATGTATTAAGTGATTGAATCTACCTCGTAGGCCGTACTTGGGGATATCGGGTATACCAGGTGGCATTTTTCTACCCGTACAGTACCCAACCCCATGCAAAAAGCGGCATGAACAAATGTAGGCAACACAATGCAGCCGCGCGAAACTCGATGAAAAAGACTACCACGACCACATGGTTGCCTCACCCCCCAGCCCCTGGTTGCATCCCCCAACGTTCAAAATGGCGAGTATTTTCAACGCTAGTTTCCCTGTGAACCTCCAAAAGAGTTAACAAAACTGCGCGTGTCCTGTCGTAAAAAGTAAAAACAGGTACCGGTAGTCCCCTCATCTGTCTGAAGGTGTCAGTTACCCCGAAATGTCGCTCCCGCCGCCCCCCACTATGAGCGCGAAATAGACATCACAACCCTACCAGGCTCGCCGTGGCTTGCCGACGGCAGTGGAAACTCATTTTTCTACGACGTTTGCTCCTCTTCAAGATTCACAAAGGTGCACACAACGGACAGATCACGATCTAGATAGTCTAGATCCCTCTATCTGTGGTTATGATATGTTATGCAGGATCTGTGGATCCCTCTATCTGTGGTTATGATATGTTATGCAGGATCTGTGTACAGTTGTACAGATCCAACCCAGGAAACATGCGCTAGATCCTTCAACTCATCCGGCTCTCACTCGGCAACATGATCTATAGGCCATGCAGATCATATTGACCAGGGATCTGTCTGCCCTGAAAGACATATCTCATTAGTAGGGATCTGATCTGTCCGGCGTGTGCAAAGGTGCCCTCGTTCTATGATTACGATAGAAGCAAAAATCAGCCGCCGACGTAAAGTGAACTAACTGAGGGTTAATTTCCGGATCGCCCACAAAAAAAACACCTCCAGATCTTGGTACAGTAGATAACTTCGCGGGAATAATCCAGGGTCAACAGGACAATACAAGGAGAATAACACAATTGCAGTAGTGGACCCTCAAAGAGCGCCGGTATGTGCCAGCCGGAATTACCGGCACTATAGCGGCAACCGGCACTACTCCACATGCTGCGACTATTGCGGAAACCCATCTGTGCCAAGCGATTTCACAGGCACTATAGCGGGAAACCGGCACTACTCAATCGGCACTAGAGGGGGACCACTACTGTGACGATGTTTGCTACTCTTCAAGAGACACAAAGGTGGCCGAAAGGGTGATTAATACTCGCTAATTTTCAAGAGACACAAAGTGTCCGAAATAATCATGTTTACTACCTGGCATGTTTCAAGAGACACAAAGGTGCCCGGAAGGGTCGTCCCGAAGCATAGTAGCCATAGGTCGCTACCTCTACGCTTAGTGAATACCAGAAAGTGCCCCCCCTGTCGTAGTACAGTCATAGGCCGCTATCGCTATGCCTAGTGAATACGGTGGTGGTCTCCCTATAGTGCTGGTATGTGCCCGCGAACAATCCCGGCATTATACCGGACACCGGCACTATTGGGTATAGTACCGACACTGGTACTAGTATGGCGGATTCCAATCATGCTGAGCAAATATACAGGCACAATACCGGAAATAGGCACTATTCAACCGGCACTATAGGGAGACCCCCACTGTATCAAAGGAGGGGAGAAGCATAGTTATACGCCGCTATCGCTACGCTTAGTGAACACCAAAGGAGGCGGGTCCCTCTTTCCCATACCAGGATGATTTTCGTCGACGTCGTGGTCCAATAAGTGTGCGGCGGTTGGTGGAGCTGTGTCGCCCGGGAGTAAAAAATCCTCGTCTGCGCTGACCGGAACTGTGGACAAGGTTTGAACATCGCGGGGGATGGCGAGCAGAATGGTGTACCGTGCAGCATCGGGCGTACACACACGGTGTGAGGGATGTACAGCATTAATCCTTTCATCACTGCAAAACAATCCTACGCTACTTTCATAATTTTTCCCAAAAAGCGTGGGTGCAGTTGCAGTTCTACAGGGGCTTACCCCCTTGGGGCTTCAAAGGGAGTGTCGAATACAAATGACGATTGCAGCATCGGCCACACGAAACAGCCCGAGCTACAGGGCTAGGGGGTGTGTCCGAATTGCCATGCAAGGGCCTGTACTATACCACACGCGTGCAGCATGGTGATACTTGTACTGCTACTGAACGATGTTCCTAGTCGCTTGATAAGATGCACTTGTGGTGTTCATTGTTGCTAAACGTGGTCACCAAAAAGTTTAATGGTTAGTGTTCTGTACACTAACACGTATGGTATTCAAACGCGCGTTCCGTCGGCGTCATTACCACACGTAATTAACCGTAAAAAACAAAAAGATGATAGTAGGTAGACTTGACCAGAACTCTAAGATGTCGATCCCAACGGTTTCAGCTTTGGGGTCTTGTGGATGCTCCCCTGATCATAACCGTGCCGCGCTTCGGAGGGCCTAACGACTCCTCCACTACACGTACTGACCCCAGGAACAAGCGTTTTGAGCGCAGTTCTACTGCAGTCCTTCACCGACCGAGTCAGCCATATTATCACTCAAGGGTGACGCGTGAAAAATAAGGGTTCCTACTAACCCCTTCACGACTTCAGCGGGCAAAAATGTCGATAAAAAAACTGACGATTAAAGCGTCGGCCACACGAAGCAACCCGTGCCCCTGGGGTAGGGTATACCAGGCACCATAAATGATGGAATATTACCCGAACTTCAACGCAAGGAGTTGCACGGCACGCGCGCTGCATGATACCACTTGTACGGCGCGCTCACATAACAAAAAAACACAGGGTTGACGAGACCCCACTCGTCATTTTTTTTGCCGCTAAACCTGGGTCCCAAAGGGTTCAATAGCACCTCACCACGGCGAGGTCCTCCGCCAGTGCACCCCCCGGTGTCCTCCCCACTTCCCGCCACCCCTTCTTTTGACGACGCCTCCTTCCACCGCTTGAGGGCGTGGGTGATACCGTACAAAAGGGGGATTCTTGGGCTCCCATCAGTGCCTCGCCTCTCCGTGAGCCCCAGCTTGTAGCCGACAAAAACAATCGGGGAACGAGTTAAAAAATTTGGGACTCCGTTGGTGTGCTGAATCTGTGCCGGGCGTTTTTGAGAGCACAGCTTTTTATGCGGCGATGGAAGCCGTGCCACGGTGGGGGGGGGGGTACGTGTGGGCCTAAAATTATTCGGATAGATGGGGCTACTCCACTGAGAAAATACCCAATATCTTCGTAGTCCTATCTAAAATTGTTTTCATCGCGCTTGCCATCCGACAAGGTGCAGCAAGATAGCTTCAGCGTCGATCACTTATTATATTTTAACAATTGTATTCGTGTTCGTTATGGACTGCCCATATCGCCCATGGCGGGATTGTTCCGCTGGGTTGAGCGTGAAATCGTAGATGCGACAGAAGCGCCGAGCGAGTTCTAGGGATGACAGCGATATCAGCAACGCGACAACAACGAAACAGGTTATCGTAAACACTCGCTCACGCTGGAAAGCAGGCACTCCCTCGTTTTCGATACACTGGGGGGCTCTCAATAGTGCAGGTATGTGCCAGCCCAATGTACCGGCACTATTCAGGACACCGGCACTATCGGGAACAGGGTTACTATAGAGAGTTACGTCTAGAGAGTCCCAGTGGTGCCAAGCGAGATCACCGGCATTACTGCGAGCAGTGGCACTATTCAACCGGCACTATTGGGAGCCCCCACTGTATCGTCTGCCTCGAAGGTGGAAATTAATGCATGTCTTGAAGTATTACGGAGGACCATAGTAATCAGGACCTACGATACACACCAAAACCTATATATTCCACTGTTTTTACTAGCCATGTTTGGTCTTGATTACTATGGCCCCCCTTAATAGTATGAATTCATTAAATTTCACCCCAACACCCACATATAGCGCCGTCGCCATCAGCAAGGCTCAAATCATTAATACTATTCGATATACCAACACGAAAATATAGGTATGTTGACACCTACTGTAGGCCATTTCACCTCGTCCCTGATGAACGCTCTATCCAAGGCCTTGTCTTGGGGCTGTCCGGACTCTGCCATGAACACGCTCAGGGCGTTATGGTAGCCGCTGTAGGCCAGGTATTCCCGCACCAACTCGTTTATGAGCAAGCTCTCGTTTGACAAGGCTACGGGGGGTCGCGTCCCCTCCTTCGGCCCTTCCAGGGTGTGGAAAACCTCGGCTCTTACCTGTCGTGGTCACGCACGAAATCGAACAAGTTTGGGCATTTTGGGCTACTGACGCATGCCACGGTAGCGAGTCACCTATTATTTTCTGAGGCTCTTCATTTGAGGAGCTCTATACCCCACCCAAAACCTGATTTTGAGAGACGCTGAAGGTGCCACTCGATGAACAATCCCATGGCCCAGGGATACATGGAATAAATGTGTAAGATGCAAATGGCCTTCCAACGATAACGGGTGTATAGTTATTCAGTCGAGTAGCCCGTTCAGTCACAAATAGTTCGACCAAAAGTGCTACTAGTAGTCCCCCTCTCGTAGCTACGTGTCTACTGTTGAAGCATTACAACCAATAGGACACGTGCCACGGTAAAGGTACACCCTTTTTTTTCTGAGGCTCTCCTCACTTGATGACCTCTATACCTCACCCAAACGCTTGTTTTTCGAGTAAACCAAAAGTGCAACCCGATGACCAAAACCCATGGCCTAGGTATAAAAAATGTTCACATTGCAAAACAATAGTGACATTTCGACGAATTTGGGCTAGGGGGCCCCGTCATTCGGAAACCAAAATGTCATCAAGTGCTTCCTCTATCGCAGCACGCGTCTCCATTGGACAACGGGGGTGTATCCATTATAAGACCATCCGGTTTAAGACATTTCGGGAGATAAGACCAGGTACATCGGCTGGTCACGAAAAAAACACAACTTGGAATTAACATGGGATCATTTTTGCAGTAGAAAAAAGATAAGACCGTAGTAGAGATAAAAGACCATCTAAAATGGCTTGTCACGGGGTGGTCTTAAACGGGGTACACCACTACTGGCAAAAGGTTCTCACCTGTTGTAGTCACGCACGGTATCGTCCAAGCTTGGGTATGGTGCGCTACTGTCCAACCCTTTTGAACTGCACCATGTTTTTGAGGTCAAACTATGTGGAATTAGGGCGGGACATTTTTTTGGAGTGTGGTAAAAAGGATTAAGGTATTTTTATAGAAAAATTAAAAAATACGCAACAGCTGTGAGATCTAGGATTACGTCGAAACTCATCTTTGCAAGCTGTGTGTGATACTCCGATCGCGCGTGTTACGGGTTGTGTATGTCCTCATGAAGG
>JAYJMJ010000488.1:757482-772989 GCA_036873875.1 Laminaria ephemera | reverse complement strand
GATGGTCGACGACAAAAAAACATGCTAGCTCAGGAGCTGGGTGTGCTTGTTGTGTGATTTGAGCAGAAGCAGATAGACGCATAAATAAACGTGTATTGTATGTACGTACGAACCTAAACCTACCTCGACTGGTACGTATAATAAAACATAAAAAAAATCGGAAAAAAAGCGAGCTGTAAATGTTCGACGACACAAACATGCTGACCTCGCCAACTCTAACTACTTGTACTTGAATTACTTGCGTTGTCGCGCAGCAGCTACTTAGTACTACGTGTGCTCTGATGTCTCGAGGGCTGAGTGCGCTGTGCTGTGCTGTTCTGTTCTGTCCTTGTGGTGGATGTAGTGGCTGTGGGTGGGTGTGTTTTTATTGTGATTTGAGCAGAAGCAGGTGTAGGTGCAAAATAAACGTGTCGTCTATGAACGAATCATGATACGAGCAAAATAAACGTGTATCGTACGTACGAAGTTTGTGTACTCGTACAACACATGAACCTGATAAAAACGCCCACAACATAAACAATACCGGAAAAATATATCGGAAAACATATCGGAAATATATTGGAAAAAAATATATCGGAAAAAACACGGAAAAAAATCGAAAAACGATTTATCGAAAGACGAATCAGAATCGAAAAACAGCCAAAAACGAGCGAGATTCATCGAAAAAACCGCAAAAATAAATAGAAAAGTCACGAAAATCGGAAAAATAAAAATCTCGAAAAAAATCGAGAAAACAAATAAAAAAACGATTTTCCGAAACTCGATTCAGAATCGAAAAAGAGCCGAAGCTGAGCGAGAAAATCGAGAAAGACGCAAAATAACGACGAAAGGAAGGGAACGCGAAAAGAAACGAGAAAAAAGAACACGAAGAACACGAAGAACGCGAAGAAAGCAAAGAACGCAAAGAACGCCGGGAAGGTTCTCCAAGAAGAGGAGTTAGGCAGGCGCGTTCCAGGTGGGAGCGCTGAGAGCGAAGCAGATCCTATTAATCAAGTGATTAAGATTAAAAAAAACGGAGACAACTAACTGCTGAAATTATTTTTATAGGTGTAAAAAAAAAAACGGAAGCACGATTATTGGTAGGTCCTCTGTAGACGTCGCGCTATCTCGACGTTCTGCGCTGATACCATAGCGCCGCCCAAAGACACAACCTCGATCGTTTGTTTGTATACCTGGCCGGTAGTAGTGACGGTGAACGACACGTTCCCCCCATCTTTCATAGGCAGTTTGCGGGCACCTCATCGTGACGTGCGCTGGCCGTGTTTGAGAATAGTGAAATATTAAAAACAATCGCATAATAACTACCAGGTAGGTCGTTTAACGCTGTGTAAAAACTGACTTCATGGAATGAAGACTACCAGGTATATAAAACGCGAAAATCTATGTAAAGATCGGTATGGCTGTACTCAAAAGAATCATTTCTATAGGACAGTCTCCGCTTTGTTTATCCAAAACAAGGCAAACCCACCGATTTCGATGAGGACAAGTAAGTTGACAGAGCAGCGATGGTTTTCAGACTCAAAAGTGTGGCTTTTGCCCATTAAGGTCTGTTTCGATGACCTGCGCTTTCTTTTTGAGGGAGAGCGACTCTGTTGGCGAGCATGAGGAACGGTGTCTGTAGCCACGAACACAAACCAAAACAAACACAAACAACGACTACCGTCGTCGTCGTCGTCTTCGTCGTTGTTGTTGATGCTCTCATATTTTTATGTTTGTTTTTACTCATCGCCATAGTAAGCACCTGGTCCGTCCGTGGTCACAAAAGGTAGGCTCCACTAATAACTAATAATAACTGGGTGATGTATACTGGTGCATATTACAACGTTTTTTCCCGGGTTCTCACCGGACGTCCCATGAACCACGGTATGCCGTGGAGTCCCATGGGGGTCGGCGGTATACCGCGGGCTACCCTACGGATCCCACGAGTCCCACGGGATCCCACAGCCCTGCGTAATTTCGGTGGGAAGCCACGGGATCCCGTGGTATCCCATGAGGAAATAAGGGATCCAGAACCCACGGATCCCGTGGTATCCCATGAGGAAATAAAGGATCCCTTGGAACTCCCGTCGCGGGAATTCCCATGGGACGGCCCGCAGGACTTTCCATGATAAATCCCACGGTGCACCACGGGAAATCCCACGGGACTTCTCACGGGAACCCGTGGGACTCCATTACTTGCATCTACATAAACGGTGCTCGAGTAATATCCATGCATTACTCCATGGAATCCTCGGACGGTGCGACTTTTCCTTTGGTACAGCGGTTCAACGCGGGATAAAATGCGAACCACCGGAGTATTCCGAGGTGTCCTGCGAGACCCCACGGAAACACACGAGCTCACCGCGGGATTTCCTTGAATTTCTTTGTACCTCGCAAGAACCCCTGGCACAACAAGAAAGTGATCTTCTAATTATGGTTTCCAGCGGGATCCCATTACGATTTGCGCAGAATCCCTCGGGATCTGACGGCGTCTTGAGTCGAGAAACTAAGGGAGCCCGTGGGAAGCCCGTGGAAAGTTCCTATGGCTCCCGCTGTTCCCGCGGGGGGGCGTGGTATCTTTTAATGGCTACCGTTGTTCCCGCGGGGGCCTTGGCAAACCCGTTCAAATCTCCTATGACTTCCCGTTGTTCCAGCGGGAGCCCGTGGCAAACCCATTCAAAGCTCCTATGAGTTCCCGTTGTTCCCGCGGGAGCTTGTGAGAGTCCATCGGAATTGCCATGGGAACCCATGATAACGGATAGGAACCAGACGCAATTGCCACGGGTCGTTCCCATGGGAATTATGTGTGGGTTCCGACAATATCCGGCGGATTCTAACCGCACTTTTGTCGGGATCCCACTCCATCCTGCGTAAGGTCTCGAGAAGTCCTTCATTTAGTGTTTGGAGCTGTTACGGCCTCTGTGTTACGGTATCACAGTTTTGCCCTCTAGGGCTGGTCTTGAATCTTACATGCAGGCCTGGATCTCGTTGTCAAGAGGTATCTAACGAAACCAGCACACTTCACTAAGTAAACCTTCCTCTTATGACGAGATTGGGGTACCCCGGGACTGGCATCCCGTGGAACGAATCGTGGGAACCCACGGGATGCTATGACACGTTCTACAGGAACTCCCTTTGGGACCACCCCGCGGTAATTTACGCGTGAATTCCCACGGGACCCAACGGTATACCACAGCATTCCATGGAATCCCGTGGTTCTTCTCATGGGACACCACGGGAACGGGTGGGATTACCCAAGGTGTCCCGCAGGACACCGTGAAATAACGTGGGTCCCATGGGACGTCCCATGGGAGTCCCACGGGCTTCTATGGGATCCCACGGTATACCGTGGGTTCCCATGGGAAATTGGAAGTCCCGTGGGAGCCCAGCCAAAAACACAGTAATTATTAATGATACTCGTAGATAGTGTCAAACGTTCAACGAGGCACAATATTGTGTTTTTGCTCCCACGGACTCCCACGGGCTCCCACGAGCTCCCACAGGCTCCCACAGGCTCCCAGCTCCCACGGGTTCACGCAAAAAAAAACCCGAAAAAAACGCAAAAAAACGCTCCCCCCCCCCCCCACCCAAAAAACAAAAAATCGCAAAAAAAACGCGATTGATTGCGCCGCATTGGGCCAGAGATCTTGGCTATTAATAGCACGCTACCACATGACAGAAGGAGTACTAGAGACAGCGCTATTGTAGCTCTACGTGGTCTAGACAACAGAAGCGCAATGCAATGTCTTGGCAAAGCATCGCCGTCGACGGCTGAAACCAAGGCTCCCTGCATGTGTTTGCGATTGGTGCTGCCTGCTTCTTCTCTTCTGGCACTTTTACGGTGTGGATACACTGACAACTAACTCTCAAATCAGCTGCGAGCGGTGTTTTTTGCCAGGCTCATCGGATCCTTCTTACTTATTGCGGTTCTGATCCGGCGCGCGCCCGAGAACAAAATCGGAACCAGAAAGGTTTCACGCAAAGCGCATGACAAAGCGGGGTAGCGGCTCCACCTAAGCATCTCAACGTACCTACGGCTCAAAGCATATCCAGATACTCTGCAGTTCTGTACGTACTCTGCCTCGTGCGAGTTACCATCAAGCATGATGACGGTCCCACGTTCCCACCTCTTTGCCTGATGATGATGCCATTATTGTTGACGATTTTCACGAAGAAAGTTGTCTGAACCTGAGCGCTTTGAGAAGAAGAACCTTATGGAGCCACTGCTTCTGTGGTTTTGTCCAGCGCTTCCGCAGTGCAACACGACACGATCCAATGTGCACACACGACCAATGAATGTGGCAACTCTGATCTGATCTGAGTTTTTCTGAGTTATACTGGTACGACGTACAGCAGTAGTATTACGAGGTAGTAGTTGTAATTTTTTTATTTTTTTATTTTTCAAAACTTTGTAATAGAAAGCAAATACCTGGTATATTTCTTCGAAATGTCAGTTTTGTTCAAAACCGGCGAATTAAATACTTGTACCAGAGGGTACGATATACTGGTGGGTCCTACCGACGGGTGGACGTATAGGATCGAAGGCAGGGGAAACAGTGATGATTACTCTCGAGGCTGAAAGCGTCTCACGTGCATAGCTCGGCGCGTACAGCAGAGCACACGAGCAAAACGACACTTCCCCTGCCGATTGATAGGCCTACAGTAGAGGCTACTCTACTGATGTGGTTCCTTCAATTTTTTCCAAAAATTCAAAATTGGGATTCTGGGAGTTCGAAGTTGATGAAATTCAAGTTCATGGCGGGGATGAAGTCGGAGATTTGAAGCAGAAGCAGAATCAATTCCGCCGCAATTCCCAACGATCACGATCCAGAATCCAGAGCCCAGAGCATCTATCTGCATGTATTTGTATGTGCTGTCCCCGCTCCTCAGGCTACTGTGGACCACCAACCACAGCAGGGAGCTCGGTGCGGTCATCGTGTGCAACCAACTCGCAACGCCTCCCTGCCTGCCGAGATACGCATAACAAAATGTCTGCTGCTGCCATGATGGACTCCGCTTTGTTCGATTGCGCGTATCTTGGAGACTTCAACGGAGTGACCACCGGGCTCGCACACGGAGCCAACGTGAACGGTTCCCAAGTGCTACCCTGCCCTCCCATCGCGGCCGCCGCCGCTGGGCGCAAAGCCTGCATGGTCAACTTCTTGATCGAGCGAGGGGCAGATCCCAACAAGCCCGTGAATCGCGACACGCCAAACCCAAAGAGGCCGGGCTGCGTTATCTCGTCCGGAGAACGCGCCCTCCATATCGCAGCCATTGGCGGCGACGTGGACACCGTTCGCGTGCTGACGCGGGCTTTCGCTGACCCCAATGTCACTGATAAGAACGGACACACGCCGCTCTACTCGGCTTGCTCGAGCCCGTATGGCTGCGAAGAAACGGTGTGGTTGCTGCTCGGGGCGGGCGCGGACGTGACCTTGGGAGGAGATTCCGGGAATACCTGCCTGCACATGGCGGCCCGACTGGGTCGCATCGGCTTGATCGAGTTGCTGTACTCCGGAGCGCGTGACGCGCTGAACAGCTACGACGCCGAAAGGCAGACGCCGCTCTTCTTGGCGTGCCTTGGAGGCCACGAGAGCGTGGTATCCCGGCTGATCTATCTGGGGGCGATCCAGCCGATGCCTCACCCGGGCGGACGCAACAGCACGCTTCCGCTATCGATCGCCACGATTGAGGGCCTTGAAGGCGTGGTACGGGTCTTAATTTCGGAGGAAGGGATGCGAGCCGTCGGGGGCGCGACGGTCTTGCCCGACGCTCTGCTCATGGCTATACTCTACCGCCACGCAAGAATCCTCCATCTGCTACTCGCGGCTGACGGGGAAGAGAGGCAGTCGACATGGGCCAACATCATCGTCAGCGGTAAATCGCTGCTCCAAATCAGCGCTGGCCAATGCTTTCCTGCAGCGGTGAGTGTTTTGCTAGCGGCTGGGGCGGATGAGACGGCGCTCCTAGCCTACTTCGAGGGGCGTGCCCGTCAAGACGTCATCGGGGTGGATCTCAGCCAGGATGAACTCCTTCTGAGGGATCCAGAGGAAGCAGTCGTTATTCTCCGGATGCTGAAGCGCGGCGCGGCGTACCGAGCTTGGTCGTGGGCGTGGCCCACCGACGAAAAAGAAGAGGATGCCGCCGGTGGTTGCGGTGGTGGTAGCAATACTGATGGTGACGTTACTGTTTATTCTGTCCTCTCGTCCGCATTAACAGCGTGGAAACCCCCCCCCCTTGTGTATGCGGCCATCTTCCGGCCGAAAAGCGACAGAAAGCTCTTCCTGAGTCTCATCTACAGGTGAGCGATGATGGGTGATGGTACTACAGTAGTTGCACATAATTATGTGTACTACAGTATATATTACACAGTCTAAAACTAAGTAACCCTAACCTGAACCCCAACCCTGACCCATGCGAAGCTTTAGAGCGAAGAAAAAATGACCACTTATTATTCAGACTTACTTTTGTTCACTTGCTTTTAGACTCTGTTTAGTTATCATTTTACGAGCGCTGATACTTTCACTTATAGGTAAGCGGTAGACGTTTTTGCTACAGTTGGCTTTTTCCGGGTGCGGCGACTGGAGGACTAATTGTTTCAGTCGTTTTAGAAAAGGCTGGTTCGTTAGAAACACCTACTCTGTATCTAGATACTACCCTCATTTCACTTTCTTTGTACTTTTTCGGGGGAGTGAAAGGGCGAAAGGTTCTGGACCACAGAAGTCAGCACCGTCGAAGAAATCCATATATTAATGCTTCCTTCCGATGAACATGGTTCGTCTTGTGTGGCCATTTCTGTGTCCTGCAGAGTACGTGTGTAACTGCAGGTTGCTTTTTTAGTGCCAGGTTTTGGATGACGGTATAGTGGACAATCGGCCACTCCAATGATGTTAGTAGTACTAATCACTGTTGTTGTTCTCATCACAATTGTTGCTGTCGTTTGCGGATCTAGTCATTTACCCCTTCATGTTCTAACCCAAGGATTACGAAAAGGCGCAAGGATCTGCAGGTAGCTACTGTAGGAAAACAAAATCGAACAAAAAAAGCTTCGAGTTTACCGGCATGCTCCTTGTTGACCTCACAGGAAGGTAACAAAACAGCCGTCCCCCCGCGTGCCCGTTGCTGTCGTACCAGATATTGCAGGAAGGAGGAGTAGACAGCTTTCGATATATAGCGATGGAAGGAAGCGTGGAGCAAGGGCAACAGGTGGATTAGACCGATATGCTAAGCCGGAAGCAGGTACAGAAAGGAGTTCCAGACTTCGTGCGGAAGTTTCCTTTTCTGGTTTATCTTGGTTTTCTTCTTTCTGCGAATGTTTTATGAGCGATCGGTGTTGAAGATTATGGTGCACATTGTCGGATGGCAAAGCTATTAACACTACAACAAAGGTCCCCCAGTAAGGCGGTGGTGTGCCAGAGCAATATGATCGCCTTATTGCGGGAAGCCGCCTTATTCATTCCAGGTTATGGGTGCAATTCCGCAGTCGCGCCAAGCGAGTTTGACCGCCCTATATCGGGATACCGCCTTACTCAGACCGCCTTATTGGGGAACCCCTGGTGTATCAATAGCGATGCACAGAACAACTTTCATCGTAGAGGGGCTGCAGCTGCTGCTGGTTTGGATCCGCATGCATGGCGAGGAGGATATTGTGCATCCTCGTGGCTAGAGGGGAAACATGTGTACAATATAATTTTCTGGGGATTTTCGTCACACGCCTTCAACTTTGAAGGAATAGTTTGTAACTGTAGTGCAGCGCTATTGAATGGCATTGGCCTGCTTTTCCATCAGTGTTCATATTATACACGCCTTGAGCTTCAAAGGAACATTCAGTAATAATAGTGGATGGGTGTAGACGACCGCTTTCGCTTGCGGCGGATATGGCGGCGGGCGGCGGAAGCTTGACATCGCGCCGACATTTTTAGCTGTAGGGGCATGGTCCGGACGGAACGCCGTGTTCAAGCCTGATGATACGTAGGAGTACGTGCTCGTACCCCCTTCATCGATCGAGCCTTCGCTCGGTCGGTCGTGCCGTCGCCGGTCGGTCGGTTGCGCCGTCGTTCTGTCGATCGACCTGGTCGCTCGGTGGATATTTGGGCGGTCTTGGGCCGCCTTCGTCGGGAGCGCCGTCGCTCGGTTGGTCGCGCGCCGTCGCTCTTGGACCAAGATTACGGCAAGGTGGTTGCCTTTAGGGCCTCCTTTTTCAGTGGCTCAGAGCCACTTGCGTGAGTGTCTATGCTACTCTGATTATTTTCAGTGTTGTACTATTATTGTGCTTATCGTTGTCGCGATATGCGCCGCCATCGAATATATTGTTATGCTGCCGGCCAGTAGATACGAACGCCGGTATCGAGCCCGACAATACGTAGGAGTACGCGCTCGTGCTCCGTAAAACTTTTGAAACAAAATACCGCGTGCGGTGTAATCGTTGTGTCATCCGCTGCAAGTACTCGTCGTCTTGGTGCTTGCGATGCTGGTCGTCAGTCGTTACCATCAAATTCCAAGGAAGTAAACGATGTTTGGTGCAAAGTGCTCGGGCAGCATACCTACCTGGTACTTGGGGGGCGATTTGCTTGCCCAAAAGGGAGAACCGAAGAGGAAATTCTTAGGAATATGGCATGTTCGCACCATCAAACTCAAAGTAAATCATGTTTAGCGCAAAGTGCGCGGCCAGCATACGTACCTGGGGTAGAGCGTAGCACGGCACCGAAGCTCGTCCTAACATATATTTTTATCGAGGGGCGACAGAGACCACGCACTTTTTCCTAATAGTTATTTTCTTGTCGATATGACAAGCTCGAGCAGACACTGGAGTCGATTTAGCGGCCGTGTTCTGCCTTCGTTTGTTTTTCGAGGGTGATAGAGACCGCGCGCTATTTCCTAAGAGTAGTTTTCTTGTCGATATGGCCAGCTCGCATCGACACTCGGGCCGTTTAGCGGCGAGATCGAGATGCTATATACTAGTACGGGAGTACATAGTAATTAGGACCAAATATAATTAGTAAAAATAGGTGAATATATAGGTTTTTGTGTGTATCGTAGGTCCTGATTACTATAGTCCTCCGTAATAGGTCGCGCCTACCGAGGCAGCTGCGAAACGCTCGATCGAGCCGATTAGCGGCGAGGTCGAGGTATGATACCAGCACGATTCTAATTTCATTATATGGCCAATATTATTTCTCAAGTCGCTCTAGTACTACAGCATACGCCCCCACCAACAGTGTACGAAAAAATCACCCACACGCGACAGGCTTGAGGGAAATAATTCGTTGAACTCTGAGCACCTAGAGCAAGTTCTGCATCATCGTCTACACTACAGGGCACCCAACAAGAAACAGGGTCATACGAAAGGCAGGCTGAAATCACAGAAAAAAAAAATCTGGGAGCCGTTATACTGAAGTTAGTGTAGAACGCACCCTTTCCCAAATAAGAAACCAAGCCTGGGTTGGTATTTCTTTTTCGTTTTAGGTACATAAAGATTCGCGGGGTTTATCTAGACGAACCACAAACTCTCCATCCCAACCTATCACACAGATTTAATAGGTGCACTCGTTGACTTTGGGTGCCCGCAAAGGTACTGTAGAGATACTGTAGCTCTCGCTAGAAACTCGAGCTGGCGGATATTTGTAAGGGTCGTCAACTGTGTGCGTTAGTGGAAAGCAGGAACCCACCCACCTCCCGTGCTATATCGCAACCCAACCCAACCCGCTCGCAATAATACAGCAGTCTACACTGTAGTACGATACCTTACAGTAAAAAAAGTACACTTGTCTTCAAGACATTTTTTTGCTGCGCAGCACTATTGGCGGTTGGACATCACCAAAGCCACCATAACGCGACAAGGAACCTCGACCCAACCCAAACCAAACCAAACGGTGCCTCGGACAAATCAGACGAGTCGACGAAACGACCGAGCAAACCCAGGGCCTACACCCGTACTTTATCGCAGAAGAATATCGCAGACGAAGATAATCCCCATCAAAGACTCCGGTTCGTGACCTACCTAAAAAATTGACCGATCAGAAAACTGCGGGCACGAAATATCTCTCTCTTTGGCCACCACCGTTCGTGGCGCTCGGGCCAAATGTGTCGATTGACGGCACTATTGCCCCTTGACGGACAGCCACCAAGGGCCTCCCCACACCAAACCTACTGTAGTCCCTCTATAGTGCCGGTTGCCCGCTATAGCGCCTGTGAAATCGCTTGGCACAGACGGGAACAACCAGTAGTGACAGTAGAGGAGTAGTGCAGGTTGCCGCTAAAGTGCCGGTATTTCCGGCTGGCACATGCCGGCGCTACAGAGGGACCACTGCTGTACGAAGAATACCAAGTTTAAAGAGGCCTTGATAGGCCAAAATTAGACCGCCAACTGACATCTTTGGCTCGAGCTACGCCCGCACTGATCAACTTGGATTCGGCATCGACGGGTTGACGCGAAAAAAACACAAGACATACGCGTGGGGTAGATACTTGTCCAGCAAGACGTTTCCACCCTACCCATTTTCCTAAGCAGACTACCGACAGTCCTCGGGGGGCCGCTTGGGAAACGCTTCCCACCCTTTTCCCCCCGCAAAAATTTTCCAACTCTAATTCCAAGCAGTTCGTCCCCAAAACGTGGTCGCAGTTACAAAGGGGTTATCGTCAGGCCAGTAAACTTCTGGACAGCCACGAGTCTAGCAACCCGGCTTGACCATATCAAGTATCAGGTATCAAGTTTCTGTCACAGCGGAAAATGCGAGGGGTACACTGCCATCTTTACGGTAAACAGTTACCGCTACGCTGAGGACTGACTCTTTCTAATGTCTTGAGCTGGTTCGCTTCTATCTAATCTACGAAGCATGAACGAACTGACGCTGAGTATCTAGCATGAAAAAAACCTAGGCCCAATCGCGGCTGCCGCGCTCCAATCGTGGAAAACTCGGAGAATATCAAAAATGGAGAATATACTTCAAAAATATTCTTCAAGAATAGAGAATATTCTTGAAGAATATTCTTCAAGAATAGATCATATTCTTGAACTACCAGCCGAGGCAACCTCGATACTTAATCAGCGCAAACCAACTGCATAAGGGCCACGGGGCAAAGCGTGTATGGGCACACCACAGGATATACCGGCTCGAACAGGTCTACTCGTGCAGCACTGGTGCACGCTATCGCACACAACAAACGTATCGACGGTGGATTGCCCCCAAACCGCACAATCAATTTTAGCAAACTCCACTCGCAAGGCAAGCGCCCAACCTTCGCACAACAGCAAACGTATTGACGGTGGATTGCCCCCCGAAACTGCACCATCCGTTTGTTTGCAAACCTCGCTCGCAAGGCAAGGCAAGGCGCCCGGAGGTCTCGCGCCGAACCGCGCTCGCAACGCAAGCGCCCGACGGCCTCGCGCCAAGAGGCTCCTCCTTCAAGAAGAGCATGCCGTGTCCCTCCCACCCTTCGCCAGGCCAACCCCGACGGTAGCAGTCCAATCTCTCGTCCAAGACTCCGTAGAGTCCCCGCACACAAAACATGTGTCGACGGCGGATACCCCCAACCGGCACGCTTCATTCGATTGCAAATCCCCTTCAAAAGGCAAGACAAGCGCCCGACGGTCTCGCTCCAAGCGCCCTCCTTCAAGAAGAGCCCGCCGTTACGGCAGCACCCTTTCCGTCCGTCCTACCTTTCGCCAAGCCAACCCCGGCGGTAGCAGCCCACTCTCTCGTCCAAGACTCCATGGAGTCCCGCTTCGCCGCCGCCTTCACAAGCACGGCAACCATGTCCCCGCGCTTCATGTCCGCCGCCAGCCGTGCTAGGGACGGTGCGAGCTCGGTGCCGTCCTCCCGGCGTGGCACGACGTCGATGCGAGCCCCTGCTTCGACCAATGCCCTGGCGGCTTCCACGTGTCCTTGTTGGACCGCCAGTATTAGCGGCGTGCTCCTAATAACGGTACCCACCACGAAAAATATACAATACCGACGGAAACACACAAAACCGACGAAAATACACGAAAATTTGGACAGGAAGAGCGGTCAGCGAGGGGCACAGCGAACGGAAACATACAATACCAATGGAAACACACACACAAAATAGGGCAAGAAGATGCAGTCAGCGAGGGGCACAGCGAACGGACAAATGCAATACGACGGAAACACACAATCCGACGGAAATATACCAAAAATCGGACAGAAAAATGAAGTCAGGGAGGGGCACAGCGAACGAAAACATACAATACCGACCGAAACACGCAATACCAACGGAAACACATAAAATCGGACAGGAATATGCAGTTAGCGAGGGGCACAGCAAACGGAAACATACAATACCGACGGAAAAACACAAAAAATCGGGCAGGAAGATGCAGTCAGCGAGGGGCACAACGAACGAAAACATATAATACCGATCGAAACACGCAATACCAACGGAAACAAAAAAGTCGGAGGAATATGCAGTTAGCGAGGGGCACAGCAAACGGAAACATACAATACCGACGGGAGCACACAAAAAATCGTACAGGAAGATGCAGTCAGCGAGGGGCGCGGCGAACGGCGTCGGCGTCGTCAATCACTACAACATTTGCAACTATTAATATGAGTTTCGACTAATCCTCCATCTCACGGCTGAGGCTGAGTTGGTGTCTACCGGTATTTCGCTAAATATAAATAACTAGACCAGAAGCTGTCGCTAGCACTGCTCAATCAAGTAAAAACTGGCTTCAGCCATATCCAAAAGGGGTCCCGATTTTTTGGTGCCGTGTAAAGTACAAAATCACATTCGCTCGTAAATACGCAGGTAGTCGAGAATTCAACACGGCGCAAATACCAAGTTTTCTGAGGGCTTTGCCCTATATCCATCATGCTACGTAGCGATTCTTTTGGTATAATTGGGCGTTTTTAAGAGCATAAACGTAGCACAGCTAGGCATACTTTCGAGGATAACGAGTGTACTTGGGGGGGAATATGTTTTGTGGAATATTTTGTCCATGCTCCTTATCCAGTACCAAAAAATGGGGACAAAGAGCAGAACGGATACAGTACCGGTCCTTCCATAAGAAAGAGCCCCACAATAATCTAAGCCTAAAAATTGTGCGGAGATAAGAACTTCGACAGCTGTTATACTGAGGTTAGTGTACGAAGGGCACACCCTATCTCAAATAAGAAATCTCGCCTAAAACAAACATCTCGGCTTCTTACCAGAGGGTCGGTACTGTATAAGATTTCGATGAAAATCGACGAGCAGTGGGAATGCTGAACCCTATTCGCAAGAAAAATGAAGGCACGTACCGGAGGGGAGAAGAGGAGACACCTGTGACCACGGCTTGTCCAGAAGGTCGCTGAGCTGGAAAGCAACAATTGTGCTAAAAATATATAAAGAAAGAAAAAGCCTACAAGCAGCAGCACCGCGCGCCCACCTGCTAGGGTCCAGCGTCCTGACGTCAAGCCGACATCCCTTCAGCGTCAATGCCTCCACAACCGCCGCATTCCCGTAAGCAGCCGCAACATGCAACGGCCTGAGCAACCTCCTTCCCTTGCAAGGAGCCGCGTCAGCATCAACCCACGTCTCCAACAACGCCTCCACGACATCCCGTTCCCCCTCACGGCAGGCGGCATGTAGGGGTGGAAACCCCTCCCCCTCGTGCCCTCCGTTGGGGTCCGCGTTGGCCGCTAGGAGCGCCCTCACGATGCGAGCCCGGTTGGCCGTGCAGTTGCCGATAATGGCGGTGTCGAGGGGCGAGTGATCGGAGGCAGGGTTTCGTCGAGATACGTCGGCGCCTTCGCGGAGGAGCTGACGTCGGAGACGGCGGGGCAGGGCAGGGGTTGGGGTAAGGGGGGATGTTGCGCTGCGTGTCACTTTTGGTCTGTGAGACTCGCAACATAGATAATGATTTCCAGAACTCCCCGGTCTTGCCTGATCGGGCAAACCAAACCCTGTAAGAGGGGGGGCGTAGCGCGAGGTTTGCTTTGTTTCGCGCGGCCGCCACAAGAAACTTGTTACGGCGGCTGCTCATGTAAACATGTCAGGAACAATCACGTGTATACACAGCCCGCTCATACGCCCATGGATCCGAGGTATAACCGTAGCACAACATCCAGCGCTATTGGGCCATGTGTGGACAGGACAAGGCAGGACCGGGGATGAAAAAAAAAAAATAGTAGGAGGATGAGGGCCGAAAGACGAACGGGGATAGCGACAAAAAAAGTACCAGAGGCTTCGCAAGGGTATCGAACCCCCTCAGAACTGCACCCATGTTTTTGGGGACAAACTACTTAGATTTTTGTTGGACATTTTTTGCAGTAGTAAAAGGGATTAGCTACGAGCGCAAAATCATTCACCCACGCGAAAAAACCATTCACCCTGCGAAAACAACCTTTACCTGATCCACGACCTCAGCATGCCCGTTCGCGCACGCCACGCTCAGCGGCGTCTCTCCTGACAAGGCCGGCACGTCCACATCACCCGGTCCTAAGTCCTCCAAGAGCAGCCCCACCACCTCCGCGTGCCCATTCCTCGCCGCGACAAACAGCGGCGACTCGCGCTTTCCGTTCTCCCGGTGCCCTGCGGCCGCGCCGGCGTGCAGCAGCACCCCCACTGCCTCCACCCTGCCGTTCATCGCGGCATAATGCAGAGCAGTCCTCCCTTCCTTCCTGGGTGGACTGAAGCTAGACCCGAGGCTGGACCCGAGGCTGCTAGCCCGCTTGCGATTGCCTCTCTCTTCGAGACGGCGGCTCTTCCTCGAACTCAAAACCGCGCCCTTAGTAGCGCGCGTCGAACACGCCGATTTTACCGCCACCTTATCCTCCTTGCTAGCACTCGAACCCAGCGCGTTTGTCACCACCTTGCTCTTCCTACTAGAACACTCATCAGGGGTCTCGCTCCCGCCATCGCTAGGCTTCACAGCGCACCCCAGCCCGTCCACAGCGCCAAAATCAGCCCCCTTGTCCATCAACTCCTTCGCGAAGCCCGCCAACCCTAACGCCGCCGCAAAGTGCAGCGCGGTGTGCCCCTGGTTGTTAACCGCATCAACCGAAGCTCCCGCGCGGAGAAGCACCTCCCCGACACAAACCCTCCTCGTCGCGACCGCAATATGCAGCGGAGTATCCCCGTCAACGTTCCGCACGTTCGGGTCCGCGCCACCCTCTCCCACAAGCGCGCCCGCGATGTCCGCCGAGCCCCGCATCGTCGCGAAATGTAGCGCCGTATACCCGCGCGCGTCCCCCGCGTTGGGAAACCCCTTGTTCCGACCGCGCAGCAACGCCTTGACCACTTCCGGGTTCCCACTGTCCGCGGCCAGCATCATCGGCGAGAACGCCCTCTCCGTTGCACCCACCGGCGTGGTGTCAGGCGAGGGGGTGGCAGCGGCAGCGGCAGCGTAGGGGGCGGCTTCGCCGCCGGATGCCACCGACGGCGACGGCGTCGGCACGCCAGCCTCCCATCCAGCACCCACAAGTACATCAACAATCCCCACATTTCCCGCACGCACAGCCTGATAAAGGAGGCCTGCGTTACAGGGGGTAGGCAGGGGGGGGGGGGGGGGGGGGGGGGGGGGGGGGG
>JAYJMJ010000488.1:718672-734279 GCA_036873875.1 Laminaria ephemera | reverse complement strand
TGACTGCCTGCTGTTGGCTGAAGTTTATACTCCGACGTATGCTGCAGTTGCTATGTTACGTTGCTGTTAGAACGTGCATACACTCCGTTTAGCTGTACTGTCGGTTCAAATTCGGCTTTTGATGCACCTACATCCGACCATTACGGGCACAAGTGGAGCGGGTGGCGGGCACCAGTCCGCCTCGACCAAGCCCCGTCTGTATATAACGTGTTCGTAGTATGACATGGCTAGTACGTTGGTGTGTACCGAGATCCTATCAGGTATGCCGAATATTTTGATTGGTTCACCTCTCGCACACAACACGCCGGGCATCCGTCTGCACCCTCACTCGTCTAGTTGGCTGATACAAAGGATCAGATAGCAAGTTGGATATCGTTACACAGTCTGTCTGTGGGTGAGATCTAATGATAACTTAACAATTTGTAATGGCGAGATTGACTCGTTGCTGCCAGGTGCCTTGTTCGCCTTCGATTCGAACGTCGGCATCAGCGGCAACACGACCTTTTCTCACAATGCAGCAACCGGCAACGGAGGTGAGAGCGGGCGGGGAAGATGTTTGGTGTTTGGATGGGATCCTTTAAAGGGCGAACAAAATATCGCATCATCCTTCTTCGTAAATGGCGGCAACAGTCTGTCTCCGTCACTTTCCCGTTCGAATTTGGTGTAAACGAATAGTTGTTGGCGCCCCTTGCTTGCTGCATGTAGGTTAAACAACGTTCGTCTCATGGAGTGTTGCAGATAAACAGGGATTCTTGGAACGGTGGATACCGTGCATCGACGCCTACGGCTGTCAGATCAAGCCTCTTGATGCGTAAATAGCATTTGGTTTGTTCAAAAATAGGTGGGAGAGTGCCTCATGCTTTAGTTTCACGGGTGGCAGTGGCGTGGCCGACTGTTAATGTGTTTCTCCATTCCCAGGGCAGCCAACTGATCACGGGAGTATTATGCGCGTGTCTTATTTATGATTGTGTCATACAATTGCATAGCCGCCGGTCCATTCCTTACAGTTAAATTCTGAAATTCGAACATCACCCTGGGCGGTACTAACGTCGTTCGAGTCTAACTCATCTGAACTTTACCACGGAGATGGTAACCTACTATCAAGAAGATGAGAGGTACACGAAGTTCCCGAATCGGTGTCGTGGTGGCAACGTCAATATAGGTTAGACGGGTGTCGGTTCATTGCATCGAGTGGAATGGGGTGAGAATAACGTACCCCCCTCAGGCTATCCCGTGCCACAACGTATACGTGTAGTGTGCAGGGTGCATAATCATGTCAAACTCTTGCAACCTTGCCCGGCCGGCGTGATGTTTGCACCCAATTTCACTCACGGCGGTAACAGTGTTGGAAGGGACGGCTACTGCCCAATACCGAAGTAAAGTCCGCGAGCAATCGATCCATACGACGGTCTATCGTGTTGCAGCTGGCCCATATTGGGGTGGTATGCCAAATATGTAAATGTGGGCGACAAAGAACAAAATGGGCAAACACACCTTCCATACGGTCCTCTTGTGCTGATTGTCCATGCTTTTGCGCTTGTTCAATAGTTAACGGCACCCCGCAGCGTTTTCGGCGCGCCTCTCCCTCCCGATTTCACAAATCGTCTTGCCCGTTCAGTCAAGTACGCATCGTTTGCTTTCTTTGTACGAGTACCAGTAGCTTCTTGTCTTTGTTTTTTCTTGGATTTAATATGCCCGGATCATTTATCTGCCAATAATGTACTGATTTTTGGGGAAGTTGCTCTCTTCCCAGAAGAGGACTATTGAAACGCGGATTTTTACGATGCGTGCGGACAAACCGGAGGAAACTTTCTGGCGCTACACTTTTCGTTATTCATTGAATTACGCTGCCGGGCCCTCGAAAAGCGCCAAAACCCCCGAAAATCGACCATTTTCGTTGGTTTTTACGTCCGTTCAACGCGGACAAACAAAACGATGGCGCACGAAGGCTAAAGCATATGGTTTTAGAGGTGTTGACGTAGTAAGAACACTCATTTCGTGGCCTGTTACGAGATATTTGCGACGCCGTGCGAATTATCTAGTATACTGTATTCAAGTGATTTCGAGCAAAAAAGCAGCCTGAATTTTTCGTTCTGTTCGATGTTACGTTTCGCAAACAAAATAATCTATTTCACGATGCCACTGTTTTCTGGTCTTAAGGTACCTCGTTCCCTGGGCTAACTGTGCGCCCTCCCCCTTCCCTCCCTTTCTCTGGCGTTGTCTGGAATGTACGTACGTACACTCTGCGGGTTGCCGCATCGCAGAACCCGTCTCCGTCAAGGGACCCACACACTAATACTACTGTAGTACACATGTCTAAAGAAACCCTAGCGGGCCAACACTAGACGGTCAACTGATGTCTTTGTTTCTATGGCCTTGTGTGAACTGTAACGGACGTGCACTCTGTGCAGGTTGCCGCATCCCAGGACCCATCTCTATCCCCTCTGCCTGTCATCGGCAACGGAGACATTTTGTCGTGGCGAGACCATGAGGAACGCCTCGAGCAGGCCAAAGAGTTGGAGCAGAGGGAAGGGAAGAGCCACAACTGGAGCACGTGCTGCATGCTCGCGAGGTAACAAGTGCCGAGGTTTTCTTGGTTTGTTGTTCGCGCCCGTTTCATAAATTGCCGCGTTAAGCCCTTTTTTCACATAAACCTTCCTAGACCTGCACTCCCGTTTCGGGGGGAAAATACATGGAATTAGTGGGGGACAATTTTTGCAGCATGGCAAGGTTTGTTTAATCCCTTCAGAACTGCACCCACGTATTTTTTTTAACATGTTACCTGGAATTGGTGTAGTTTTTGTTTGCGGCGATGAAAGAGTTAAACCGGTGTTGGCATGATCAGAAGCTGGTATCCTGGTAGCTCTGCAGCGTACGGCACGAATCGGGAAGGAGGCGGGCAGAGGATAAGCTTGTGGGAGAAGGGGGGGGCAAGCTGGTACTGCATTTATGGCGTGCATGGAAGGCGTGATGGGTTCGCAACGTTTCTTGTGGAACAAGTCGTGATCGCGTCTCGTACTGTCCTGGTTGTCGCTGCAGCCTTCCACTTCCCGTTTTTTGTTTTGTTTTGTTTTTTGTCGCTACAGCCTTCCAATTCCCGTTTTTTTAAAAATAGCTTTGTTGTGCCTGCGGCCTGCCACTTCCCGGTTTGTAATTATATTTCTTGATTGTTTTCATCAGCCGTGACCTTTGACATGGCAAGCGAAGATAAAAGGAACGGCCACGATAGCATGTAACTTTCAACGCGTTGATGTCAAGCCTAGACTAGAGTAGTAGTAGTATGGCACGCACAGATAAAACACAACGGCCGCGATAACAGGTAGCTTCGACGAGTCGATGTCAATCCTACAGGTATGTGGTGTTACCTCTTGGCGTTCCCCTCGTTACTGAAGCTGATAGGTGAGAAAGTACGTTGAGTGTGCGATGAGATCGGGAAGCCGGTGTAATATGACAGACAGCGTAAAATCGAGCGGGGGCTTTTGTGACGATCACAAGGCGTTACACCGGAGGGGTAGAAGGCCTCTAGGAAAATTAGTATAGGAAAGACATACGACTGGTTTCAGTTTTTTCATTGTCTGTGAGGCGTACGATTTGCCTCAGCTGTGTGTACGTAAATAATAATAAATGACGGATGGACTGCTGTTTTGCCCATTTTCTTTGCCCCGACTAACTCGCACACCCCTCCTCTTCACTGCCGGTTGCCCGTCGTCTCGTTTCTGCGCGCCCTCATGTGTCCTCTATTTCTCTGGCAGGGGTGCGTTGATTAAGCCATGGCTGCCCACCGAAGTCAAGGAAAAAAGGGACTGGGACATCTCTTCCTCGGAGAGATTGGACATTTACAGGTGAGTTGCTTTCCATCAGTAGGCAGGGTCACGGGCAGAAGTGGGGGTCGGTTTGGGAGTGACAAAGCGCCATATCGTTCGGTGTGTGTGCGCGTGTTGTTCACATTAAGCCTTTGCTTCGTTATTTTTACCCATTGACATCCGGCACAGTACGAGTGTTTGGCAGGCAACTTATGACGTGTGTTTTTTAGGCAGTCGCTGACCCTTTTTCCGCTGTTGCAATTGGGAACGATTGGTTGGTGTGAGGTTTTTGGCGGTAGTATTCAGTTTCCCAGAGGGTAGAATTGCTGTTGCCCCCCGCGTTCAAAACAAAACAAGTTTTTTGTTATTGCTTTCGCATTGTCTCATCGCCGTAGTTTAGTCGGTGGTCACCGGAAAATGCTCCAATAACGCTAGAATCGAAGAATCCTTTCATAACAAATAAAACATATTTTATCACATAACCGAAGCTGCGCCGCTTTGGCGTTAATCTAAGCTATGGATTGCCGTTACGTGACTGCAGACAATTCGTTAGCTTCGGGTTGGAGCACTGGGGATCGGATCTGATGGGGATCAACAAAACGAGGCGTTTCTTGCTGGAATGGTTGTCGTTCACCTGCCGCTACATCCCCGTAGGGATTCTGGAGGTCCTGCCGCAGAGGATCAACGAGAGACCCCCCCCGTTTGTGAGTGAATGGACGCATGGTACGGCAGGGTTACAGCTCCTATTTTCTGAGGCTCCTCTGAACCTCACCCGCAAACTGACTTTAAAAAAAAATGAAAGGGCGATCCGATGAACAACGCCGTGGCCTACTAAGCATACACCAGGTAACGAACAGGAGTGTAAAACCCAGATGGTACCCCAACGATAGTGGGTAGTTTCTGAGTTGAGAAGCCGCGTCAATCAGAAATGGTTTGGCCCAAAAGAGGTACAGTACCCTTGTTTTCGCACACGTCAATGGCGTATTTCTCCATGCGGCGCTTCCAATCCGGCATCTAACCCTCAACCCTAACCCAAACCCCAAACAACAAGCTTACTACTGCGAAAATGCTCCAACACGAATCCCAAGCAGGTTGTCTCCAGAAACGTGGGTACAGCTGTAAGGCAGTTAAGGTGGACATCGCATCTAGGCGCCTCACAAGCATGGCGGGTGTACACATGTTACGCTTGATGCTGTACGGTACCTGAATGGGATCTATTTGTTTCCCTCCCAAACGCTATTAATAGTTTCGCTCGGCCTTCTGGGTTACTACTCTATCCGGAAATGTAAGGACCGTTTTCATGTTCATGTTGACCCGTTTGGGACCCGTGCATACACACCAAAAAAAAGTGACGATTACCATCTAACGTCTAGGAAGAGCGTGCAGCAGCACGAGTACCGCCATGCTGCGGCGTGCCTTACAGCTCCTCACATTGAGTTTCGGACACATCCCCTTACCCCAGAAACCGGGGTTGCTTTGTGTGCTGTAATCGTCATTTATTTTCGGCATTTTTTTCCCGCTGATGCTCCAAAAGGATTCGTATTAAAACGGTTATTACGTTTCCGGACAGAGTCGTACCTGGTACATGTGTTCCCCAGTCATGCCCGCTCCTGCTGGAGAGCAGAATATTTACCCAGCGTTGGATTCTGGTTTCGTTCCGCTCGTCAAGTGTCGTGAAATTGTGCTTTTCCACGCTTAGCGCTTCCCCGCGCTTTTTTTTTTGTCGGCGTACGTGCACCGTACTCCGCATACTCCTCTTGTAGACGTGCACCGTACACTCCAAAGAGGTAGCAATGTGAGGGCGGTTCAAACCACGTACCAACCCCTCTTCGATGGGTTTTTACGTCGAAATCAGCCCCGACTGACTGCCTATCAGCGCTACACGCAGCCGCTTCCGGCGTTCATGTGATGGTAGAGGTGTATCTGTGCCAGACGATGGTACGCCGGACGATCGTTCTGCCATGCGACAATTTTTTCTTTTTATTTTACTCGCCGCACGTTCCCCCGGACACAACAACAGCGCCACGTTACACGAAACGCTCTATTTTTTTGCGCAAGAGTATAGCAGACCTTTTCTCTTTTTTTTTGTTGGCGTTCGCTCGGAGACCGCGAAAACCGACAATTTCCATTTTCCGTCATGCACTTGTGCGATATTCTTGGGGTCGTTGTTATCCCTTTTAGAACTGCAAAACAACAATCCACACTAATTCTAGGTAGCTTGTCCACAAAAAACGAAAAAAAACGGATGTGCAAATCTATCAGGGTTAACGGGTGCCTTCCCGCTGTAATTGTACGGCGCGGGTGGCCGCAGCCGCCGCCGAAGAGCACAGCCGCTGTTGTTGCGTGCGATGGGACCTAGGCAACGGTACACACGCCCGGCCTATCAATTCGCGTTCAATTCAAGTGCTACGTTCCTTAAGTTCTTATTTATCGAGGAAGCTATTGTTGTAAAAATAACGAAAAAAAAGAGAAACTCCAGAATACCCGCAACTTTTTTTGGGATTAATTCTTCCTAAACGTCTTGGTTGTCTTTTGTGTCTTTAGTCTTCATAATTGGAAACCTCCAAACTACCTGGTAGGTTTTGGACGAGTAGTGCTGAATTGTTTCTGCTGCCTTATTTTTTGTTTGATTTGGCAGAATGGGCGAGACGAGCTGGAGGGCCTGATGTGCAGCCTAAACCCTGCAGACTGGATGAAGATATGCGAGATGCTGCTCGGGCCCGCGCCTGAGAACTTTGAGTTTGAACCCAAGGTGTGACGATATCCTCGCGTGCTCTGAACTAACTGCGCATCTGTATGCAGCGAATTGTTTCGTATTGGCGTGGCACAGCAGTCCGCAGTACAGTGGGGGGCTCCCAATAGTGCCAGTTGAATAGTGCCACTGCTCCCTATAGTGCCGGTGAAATCGCTTGGTACGACTGAAACTCTCTTTAGTAACCCTTACTTCAAGTGATGTATTGACGGTCCTTACATTTCCGTCCAGGGTGGTAGGTAGTAGGGTAGGGATGAAAAAATTAATTAATTTCCCGATTGGAGGGAAACGATGTCCCTGAACGAAAATGCCGGGCCTGTGTTGACTATAGTAGATAGGTGCTTGTAGCAGAAAAGATGAATATATGGGCGTGTGGGGTGAAATTCGGTTAATTCTCATACTAATTCAAGGCGTTTACGCGTATTTATTTGTACCATCGAAGGAGGCGATATGCAATATGCCTACGCACCGCATGATACCGCTGAGATGTCACCATCCTGCGGGAGGGGTTTCCCTTTCCGCGCGTGGTCATGCGTGTCTAGTTTCCCTGCGTGCCTTATCCATTGTTAAGCGCAGCTGATTCGCTGGAAGCCTGAAAGGACAAAAACAGCATTCAACGAGCCCGGATTCCCTGGCCAGTAGGCGATGGTAGCTTCCAATCTTTAAGCAGGCATACTCCTCGTGATCAACACGTATCATGGCGCGTATGCTCATTTCGATCCCGTCACCTACGCCGGCGTCTTTCTGTCCCCCTGCAGCACAAGGCCAGTTCCTACGCACCACAAGCCTCGACGACGTACATCTAAGGACGCCATTGGAACGGGCCATCGGCTTTCTTACGGCCCCCTGTTTCCTATTTAGGCAATACGTCAACAAGGATTGAATTTCTTGGTTAGTCGTAATCGAGGTACGACCTGGTTTTAAATAGTACGCTTGGAAGTGATTTATCCTTTGCTGGGCGGAGGCAATGCTACGTTTTTTCGGGGATCCGGTTGAGACAGTGAGGGTTCTATGCTGACTTCTTCGGTGTTGTTTTTCCCCGTCCGTTGCGTTGATTGGGTTCAGCACTCACGAGGTTGCGCTCCTATTAGGGGCACGTGATACACGGATGACAGTAGTGCTGGGAGTAGTTTTTCTTTGCCGATGCCGTCTCGATGCTGCTTTTCCAAGATGTATCCTGCACCAGCCGGGGACTCGGCGGTTGGAAATTGGACCGCTAGAGCATCTTGTGATAAATCAAGGGAAACAACAAGTACACAGACGGTCTAAAACCATTATTAGACTTAAGTTGGTAGTGTACACAAGCAGCATGCATTTCGAAAAGTCGAAAGGCCCAACGATGAATGAGCATACCGGTTGCAACGACATTTCACTGCACAAGCTTTAAGTTGGTAGAACATGCATTCAATTTTGTTGAAAGGCTCAACAGGGAAAGAGGACACCAACCTGTTGCAACGATATTTCGTTCACTGCACAAGCTTCTATTAATAGTTCAATAAAAAATGGCCGTTTTGTTTTTGTTCCAAATCTTTACATGGGTCAGGGTTGGGGTTGGAGTCGGGTTTAGTGCTATAGCTATGAAAGATCGAAAACAATGGCGATTTTTGTTTTCTTGGGTTTAGGCCGTCCGTATAATTTAAAATACAGACAACTATCATTTATTTCTCGGGAAATCAGAGGTCGGTCCTAGGGCTAGAAGCCGCTAGCTTGAGACGTGTTGATTGGCTACACACCTAGCTTGAGACGTGTTGATCGGCTACACCGCTAGCTTGAGACGTGTTGATTGACTACACCGCTAGCTCGAGACGTGTTGATTGGCTACACCGCTAATTTGCGACTTGGTGATTGGCTACACCGCTAGCTTGAGACGTGTTGATTGGCTACATCGCCAGCTTGAAACGTGTTGATTGGCTACACCTAGTTTTGCGACGTGTTGATTGAAACCACTAGCTTGAGACTTTTGAATGGCTACACCGCCAGCTTGAGACACATTGATTGGCTACACCGCTAGCTTGGGACGTGTTGATTGGCTACACCGCTAGGTTTAGACGTGTTGATTGGCTACACGGCTAGCTAGAGACACGTAGATCGGCTACACCGCTAGCTTGAGACTTGTTGATTTGCTACACCGCTAGCTTGAGACGTGTTGATTGGCTACACTGCTAGCTTGAGACGTACGTGTTGATCGGGTACACCGCTAGCTTGATACGTGTTGATTGGGTACGGCGCTAGCTTGAGACCTGTTGATTGGCTACACCGCTAGCTTGTGATTGGCTACACCGCTAGCTTGAGATATAATATGTTGATTGGCCACACCACTAGCTTGAGACCTGTTGATTGGCTACACCGCTAGCTTGAGACATGTTGATTCGCTACACCGCCAGCTTCAGAAACGTCGATTGGCCACGCCGCTAGCTTGAGACGTGTTGCTTTAGCTACACCGCTAGCTTAAGACATGTTGACTGGCTACACCGCTAGCTTAAAAGGGCCGCTTTGTGTGGGAAAAGGTTTAGCTCGGTCGTACCTTTTGTTATTTTTCAGCCTCTGGAATCTGGGCACCGCACGGTGACAGCCAGGTTCACTGCTGGTTTTGCTTTACTATTATTGTCGAAGGCCTAAAGGCGTGGCACCTGTGACCACGGCTTGTCCGGAAGGTCGCTGAGGGTAAAACCTCCTACGAGTTGAGCTGGAAATAAAAATGATAAAAAAAAAACAAATAAAATACAGCTTGACTACGCACGGGTCAGCAGTATACTGTCGTCCTTGCTGGCGTTTGCTCTGGGATTCGAATATCGGCTGGCGTATGTTGTTCTGCACAAGACTTTCTCTGACTCTTCTTCCGTCGCCGAAAATGCGAGAGCGCGAGTTGACAAAATTCGATGCTATTCGACGAGCAGTCGGAATACTGAACCCTCCGCGCGATAAAAATGAAGGCACGTACCGGGGAGGGAGAAGGGACGACACCTACCTGTGACTACCAGTACGGATTGCCGGCGCTATAGAGGGACGGGACCTCTACTGTGCGCGTACATACTGCATTCATGGAGTCATGCAGTCCGCGTGGTGATCGGAGGGGAGCGATGGAGAAAAAAAATAACCGAAAAAGTAAACATAAACCGTGGCTGGGATGATATTCTCCAGGCTTCAGCCTGGAGTCTGATGGAAATAATTTTTGTGTAATCCGAAGCCACTACGATTTAGAGGCAAGAAATGCTATGTGAAACTACGATTAAGAGGCAAGAAGAGTGCCTCCTAGCAGATCACAGCAAGCACATTTTTGTTGAGAAAAAACATACGCCGTGGCTGGGATGATTTTCGATATTATCTACTTACTACCTTGCCAGCAGGACACGTGCGATTGCCTGCTACTAACACCAGGCATGCAGGGCCCGCAGTTTTCTGATCATCAATTTTTGAGGTTGGATTTTTTTATTGGTGGAAAATCCTTGGTTGACATGTGTCAACATCCGGGATCGTGACGTCACGCTTCTCAAAAAATAAAAAACTAGAAAATTGGCCGTGGATGATGACATCATGTCTTGTGTTTTCTTTGCTTTTTACTGGGTTTTTTTTCCGTGCGTGCTTAATTAATGCGCTATGGTGTCAGTAGCAGGCAATCGTTGTGCTTAATTAATGAGCTATGGTGCACTATCGTGCACACCGCTTCTACCCGTACACGGGGTTGTAGCCACACCAACAACAACAGCAGCTCCGTCCCCATCGCCGGCTCTCCTCACAAACTCTCCCCCTTCCAACAACGCCTTTACAGTAGTGATCCCTCTGTAGCGTCGGTATGTACCAGCTGGAAATACCGGCACTGTAGCGGCAACCGGCACTACCCCGCAATTCTGCCACACTGGTTGTTCCCATCTGTGCCAAGCGATTTCACAGGCGCTATCGCGGGCAACCGGCACTACTCAACCGGCATTATAGAGGGACCACTATTGTAGTACGAAAAAATACGTGTCTCAACTAAACAGGGGGCGCTAAAATTGATTGAAGCTGCCAACACTAAAAAACCCACCCCTCAGCATAAAGTATTTATTTATTTTCGCTCATCGCGTCGGCGCGATGAATGGCTTGTCTGCCAGTCCGACTACACCCCACGTGTACATCGTGCGCCGACAAAAAACAAAAACAAAGGTTTTCCTAAAACATGAAGAGCATGGGAACACAGAGCGACAGAAGAAGGGAAAAAAAAGAAGATAATACACAGAATACATTGTACTCCTCGTCGAAAATACATTTATTAAGAAAATCAAACGCAACCATCAACATAATATATATCCACCCTACCCCACCCCACCCACCTATCCGCAAGTATCAACACAACGGATCACGGCATAGTTTCCTTATTCGTGGGAAAGACACAACCAAATAACCTCGCTTTCCCAAAATGCAACAAAGACACGTCGCATCGCCTGCCTGTTCCTGCTGCCTCTTCCGCCCCGCCTCACCGCATGACAGGCAAGGTGTAGCAAACCCTTTTCCTTTCCTATCTTCGGAGCTCCCATCTTCCCCAAATGCCACGGAACTCTAACAAATGCGACGTAGGGTCAACGGGCGTGGACCAACACTCAGCTCCGGGCGAGCATCGCTCTAAAACCCTACCAGCAGTCAGTATCCATCTACCTAGGAAACTCCGGGGATGAACCCAGCATGTCCCCTAGCGACCACATACGACAACAGTGGGAGCAGCAGCCGCCGCATCAGCAACAACACCAGCAACAGTAGCCGCATGCATAGTCGCAGCAACAACACTAGTAGCCGCAGCAACAACAGCCACAACAGTAGTAGCAAGCAGATATTGTGGTGTTGCACTCCATGACCCCTTGACCAGCCTCACAACGCACATACATGCGAAAACTATTGTATGTACGTAGAACGAAAGCTTCGCCTTTCCTATATATTCGAAACTTGACTATCGCACTATCTAACAGTACCAGTTAGGCTGTCACTTACTACTACACACAGGCAACAGCTGCAGCAGCAGCAGCCGCAGCAGCCGCCGCAGACCACCACTAGCCACAGCAGTCGCAGCAGCAACAGTCGCAGCGAGTTATCATAACATGCGGCCATCGCCTACTTGGGCTCCGGTTCGCGCCCCACCCCCCCCCCGCGCTTCCCCGCCTCCACGCCTCCCCCGCGCCCCTCCCGAAAACCTCATGCGGCGTTTCTACGTCGCAGGGCTACCCACAAACACACAAGGGCAACGACCTTGCGAGGGGGGTGGTCTGTGGCATTAGGCGTCATCTCGGCATTGACGGAGCGCCGACGAATCAACATCAAGAACAACAACATAAACAAAAAACAGCAACTACTAGAAAAAAAAGAGAAAAAAACACGAACAAAAAGAAAGGTTCGCCCAAGCTTAATGTTTTTCCCGCCCTCCCAAAATTACCAATATATTGCAAAACCGATGATAAATGCCGCCACGGGGGGAGGGTTGGGGGGGGGGGCGGGGGTGCCTCCCTCTTTCCCTCTCTCCCTCCTCCTCGTTGCTAAGGCAACGGGCAGGCGGAAGTCCCCCACCGTCAAAGCTTAACGGAAGGGGAGGAAAGAAAGGGAGGGGGGGACGGTGATGAGAGAGAAAAGGGGACCACGCGCGAGAAAAAGAGAGAAAACAGCACCACCACGATCTACCCGGCAAGAAAAAAAAAAGAAGAGAGCAGCAACGAAGGAAGGAAAAGAAAAAAAAGGGAAACAGAAAAATGTACCGTGACGGGTCGATCAGCGTGTCACTAAAAACAGGCGGGGCACGACACACCGGCCATTACCGGTACAGCAAGGACCATTAATACCATTAATACTACCGCGTCTGTCGCGCGATCGATCGGTCCTACCGCGGGTGGGGATACCGTGCGGACGTGAAGCGGCCGCTTAATTTTACCAAGGCTTTTCATGGGTTGGGTCACTTCTCGCGGGCCGGGTCACCTGACCAGACCCGTGAGATTTGAAAACCTCCCGACCCGACGCGTGATATTTCGAACACCTCCAGATCCGACCTGCGAGATTATGAAAATCTCCTGGCGTGATTCGCGGGTCGGGTCATGGACGACCCGTGAACAGCCCAGCTTATTTCGGCCACACTGCTGCCGCCACCGCCACCACCACCACCACTACAGCCGTCACCACCACCACCACGACCCAACCAACCAACTTTTAGCGCGGACAGTAAATAGCGGGGGGGTTCTACTTTATTTTACTCCGCCGACTTTCTACGTAGAACTGCATGTAAAGGGCGAGGCACAACATGCACACCCGGAAGCCATTCCTGCCTCCCCGTAACCCCCCCCCCCCCCCTCCCTCGAGTACGTGTGTGCCCGCGTGTATTTATTTTACTGCTTACCCTACCCGCTCTTGGCCGTGCAAGCAACCAAGCCCTATATGGCAAGCACGAAAACGAAAAAAACACCATCTTCTGTAGCTGAACTTTTAAGGAGGGGAGGCAACGGGAGGGGGGTGGGGGAGGGTCCCACGTCGAGCCGAGCGAAGCAGACGGTACGGATAACGATCGATCCCGATCCCCGAACACATCTCTCCCCTCTGGCAAGTGCCTTTTTTCCCACGTCTGCGCCACTTATCCTTCAGTACAGCTTTGTGGCCCTACTTGGCACCCTGCCGTCGCCGTTTCGATATACACGGGAGCCCACCCAACCCCACCCCAAACCACACCTAAAACCTTTTTTATATATATATGCGGGTCGGTCAGTCTTCCGACGGAAGTTAGCCAACGGATGAAATACGGTGGATGGACGGAATTCGGGCTACGGACGAAATTCGGTTTACAGATCGAATTCGGTCTACCGACGCAAGACAGTCTATCGACAAAAGTCAAAGTACTTCATATCGACGAAAGTCAGCGTATCGACATTATTCAGTTTTACCGACATAATTCAGTTTGCAGACAAAGTTCGGTATTCAGATGGAATTCGGTCTACCGATAAAAGTCAGTCTGCTTCATATCGACGAAAAACAGTCTACTGAAATAATTAAGTTCACCGACAAAATTCGGTTTGCAGATGGAATTCGGTCCGCCGATAAAAGTCTGTCTACTCCGCATACCGACTAAAGGCAGTCTCCCGACAGAATTCAGTTTAAGGACCGCATTTGTCTACCAACACAATTCAGTTTACAGACGGAATTCGGTCTACCAACGAAAGCTAGACTGTTTCATACGGAAGTCACTACTGTATACCGACAATAAATCAGATTACCGACAGAAGAAAGTCTAACGACTCAAGTCAGTCTTCATATCAACGATATTTCGGTTTACCAACATAATGCAGTAACCGAAACAGCCCAACCACGGAATCAAGTAACTATTGCTCCGGTCAGCTTGACCAACCATTGATCGCGGAATCAACTAACCAACAAATCAACGGCCGGCCAATTACCGACGAGCCCTTGCCGGGAGAGATATAGAGCCAGTGCCGATGGGGCCGAGACAAGGCGCGGAGGCGGCCCCTGTCTCGGGCATCCGACCTTTACGTTGGCCAGATTTCAGGAGAATGAGCTGATATGACAACATCGTCAACGTGAATATGATCATCACGATCATGATCATAATCGTCATCATCGTCACCACCACCATCATCGTCATCAGCGCGAGACTGTCTCGGTCAACATCCAACCTTCACGCCGGCTATATTTCAGGAGAATGAGCTGATGTGTCAACATCATTAGCACAACCATCAATCCCATCATGACAATAATCACGACCGTCATGGCACTGAAAAAGTATACTCGTACAGCAGTAGATCTATCACCATCACGGCCATTATCATCACCATCATGACCATGACCGTCATGACCACGATATAATCACGATGACTCTGATATAGTCACGATGACCACCAACACCACTATCGCTACCATGACCATCACCATCATCAACATCATCACGACCATCACCATCATCACGATCATCATCATGACCGCATCACGACCATCGTCATCATGACCATCATGAACATCATCACGATCACCATCGTCATCATTACCACGACAATCATCATGAAGACCATCATCATGACCGTCATCATCAGCATGACCCCATCGCGACCATCATGGACATCATCACGATCACCATCATCACTACCAAGACAACCGTCAAGAAGACCATTATCATCGTGACCACATCACCATAACCGCCATCATCATGACCGTCATCACGACATCATCACCACGATTCCCATCACCGCTCCTTCCCATCATCACCCCGCAAGCGCCAGCCAACGCAAACGCGGGCAGGGAAACGAGCAGCACAAAGGCTCCATCCCAACCCACCCCCGCCCCATCCCACCCCGGCCTCCGCCCCAACTCCAACCCCCTCCCACCCCTGCCAAATCCAGGCTGTTCCTTGCTCATGCCTCCACCGAAAAGTGACATGTTATCCCAACACCGAGCGACCATAGACGTGCCTCACGACCGCAAGCGCCTGCCAACTGCAGGTGCCGATCGACATTCAACCGACACTCCAGGGGCTTAAGTCGGTGTTTAAAACCAGAACTTCCAATCACTCCTCCGACTGGAACTTCAATCGGCAATTCAACCGAGGCATTTCCAGGGCTGCTGGTTGTCAGGCAAACCGCCGCGGTTTCAGGCAAGCCTCGTCAGCGGCAGCGGCTGTGGAGGCGGTATCGACTTGGGGGCGGGGTGGGGGGGCTGCCTCTTTGTGCCCTCAGGGGTCCAGGGTGACGATGAGGTAACACGCCACGCAGGTGGAGTTGTCGGCCTGTGCAGCGAACGCATCGCACAAGCAGGAGTACGGACGCAAGAAGGGGGGGGGGGGTCAGGGAGGAAGGGAGGGGGAAGCTTAAGTCGGCACGTCCCAATAAAAACAAAACAACGCGGTTTAACTCTTTTGGAACCCAGAAACACACCCCCCTTCCTCCCTACCCTCCCCCCCCCCTGGTGCAATCAATGTCTGCCTGGTCGGTGAAAACCCGACATGCTCCGTCCCGGCATTGTATGGATGCGAGGGTCTATGGTCATACGACTACGGCCATGCATAAAATGAATACGAGTATACCCTCAACCTTCCCCCGCA
>JAYJMJ010000488.1:683615-704747 GCA_036873875.1 Laminaria ephemera | reverse complement strand
GTTTTAATGTGAAGAACACACACTCACACATATTGCGGTTGGCATGCATGGTCAAGTTACCTTGCTGTATTTGTGATGTGTATTTCTGTCTTGTAGTTTGTGACCACATAGCTGTCTCTCTATTTTGGACATCGGCACGGATACTGGTTGTGCTGGATGTAGATGGATGTAAAAATCGATTTTAGGAGACTCCTTGTGGACGTGTTATAAGGTCGTGTTAATAGTTTTATATACTTTACACAAAATTGGTTCTAAGGATAGAACTGAAAATATTTCCCGACGAACAATCTCATGGCCTATGTATGCAACGAATAACATTGTTAAACAAAGATGGGATTCCGTTTCTATCGGGTAGTTTCTACGTTGAAAAGCCCCGCGAGCCAGAAGTTGTTTGCAAAGATGTGCTACTGTGATACGGTAGCACGAATCTCGTGAATAATTTCTTGCTTTACCTCACACAAAAAAACTGTCTATAGGGATAGAAATGAAATTCCAGCCGGACGAACAATCCCATGGCCTAGACATGAGACGCATAAAGCATCATGGGTAAAACAAAGATGGACTTCCAACGCTATGGGATATTTTTTCCGTTGACTAGTCCCGGCACCTAGAAACACTTTGGCCAAGCCCCGCTACCCCTTTGATGGTACACATTTTGTGAACAGTGTACAAGTAAGCACTACATTCACTCTGGAATTCTGCGGGCATCACCGTTTTTTGTCCTCCTAGGAGCTATACTGGATACTACCCCTCTGGACGTCATACTACAGGTGAAATGCCGGCACGCATGAACATGTCAGTCTGATTATGACTCGCAGAACGCAGCATTTACTGTACTTGGTATACCTGTAGCACCATGCACCAGGAGTCGATGGAGTTATCCCTCAGGGGTGTTGCCTTGTTGGCGATGTTTTGCGAGGAATATTTCACGTCTGATTGGTAAAACGTCGTCCACGTCTGAAGTCCCTCGATTGTGGGTTTTCTCTAAAAAAATGTGTACATGCTATGATTGGAACAAGCGCTAGACATAGATAGTCCGATATCAAACGGAATAACAACAACAGCATCATGATTCTAACAGAATGCATCATTCCCAGTATGATGTGTAATTCGGCCGAGTCTGTGGCGCAGCACGATGTATTGTATTACACCATAATGTGTGTCTTCGCCTTTCCGGTAGCCATATTGGCTCAGCCGTTTCTTTAGCGGGCTCACGCCACGTCTGTAACTCAACCATACATACACTCCGGATTTCTATCTCTTTACTGAAATGGTGTTTTGCCAAGCCACGTGGTAAGAAGTACCTGAAAATTGAATAATTTGTTTTGGCACCAGAATGTGGCTGGCGTCTCCGGTGGTGTAGCAGGTGGAGCTCGTGTCTACTGGGCCGATGGTGAGAGTTCAAATCGCCAGAGTGCCTACGCGGACTTGTCGAGACTTTTTCGTGCGTAAACGTCGACTAAAATAGCGGAAAGCGCGAGAGCATGCGTTTGCATAACTCGATGAGAATCGACGAGCAGTAGGAATGCTGAACCTTATGGGCGACAATAACGGGGGCACGTACCGGGGGGGGGGAGGGAAAACACCAGTGACCACGGCTTGTCCTGAAGGTCCCGAACAGTAAATAAAACCTCCTATTATACGAGTTGAGCTTGAAACGATAAAGCGATCAATGAAAATAATTAAAAATTAAACAACTGGGGGTAATAATTGTTCTTGGTAGTCGGGGAGACGAGTGTTGCACCCGATCAAAGTCCACCCGGGGACACGCGTGGTCTAAGAGATGGCCCTCACAAAGGGGAGAGCTCGCATCTTAACCGCTGCTGGACTGGGACTGCCATTAGTCAAGAGGCTGGAGGACGGTGTGATAAAGCAGCACAGTAGCAGCGCGAGCGAAACCTCAACAGAAACCGTTCGTTTTCATGGCCCTGCACGACTCGTGCAGGCGGAACACAAGGCAATGCGAAAGAGTCAGCTCGCACGACTTTTAATGCCTAGAGCACGCGCCGTGGAGCTCGCCTGGGGCCCACACATACGCCGGTGTGTACAGCGGTCCCTCTCAATGTCCCAAACCCGGCCTCGCGGGAAAAGACCTTCAGCCGCACGAGAAGAGACCGCAACGGAGCAAAACTAAGTCATGTTTTATATGTACATGTTCTCTAAATCTCTGTTTAAAAAGTTCGTTTCGAGCTCACTTGCTAGCCCCGCGAAAATGCATAGCACCCCAGGGTAAGCTCGTATTGTATTCAGTATATATACAGCGTGAAAACCAAACGCCTCCTCTGTACTTATTGCTGAATGCTGGAGGAACGGAGTATCAAATGATACACTAGTCCATACATGCATCAGAAACCTTGCGGCGCGTGTCCGGTATTATGTCTCCGTACAACCGCTTGTCGCGGATCGAGGGCAACTCATTGACCCCCGGCAGTAGTACCCCCGCATTATGTTAACACTCTTTTGTACGCGATACCTGGAAAACAAATACACAAAACGTCGAATTGAGTGGAGGAACGGAAAAACGAACACCTTGGTACGGTATGGGTCCGCCAACCAGAAACGCCTAATCTGGAGTAGGGCTGAAACCATGCTTTCGTGAGACCAATGTTAGACTTTCTTTAGCATAGGCTACTCTAATATTTTATTTTATTTCGGAGGACCACAGTAATCAGGACCCACGATAAACACAAAAACCAATATATTTCCCGGCTTTTTCTGGGCGTAGTTGGTCCTGGTTGATATTGTGCTTTTCCCCGTAGTAGAAGTCGCCGCTGAGTGGATTCTCAATCCAAATATCTTAGCTCCCCCAATATGTGAAGAAGGCATGGCAACCTACATATTTTCTTATCGAGGGCCTATACTGTGCAGTACTACTATACTGCTCGACCAGAATAAATACAACCTGTTATAAACACAACCATGCGTGCTGTTCGCTAGGTCGGTGGGTTCGTGCCGTCAGGGGTAACAAGTAGGTCGACTAATGTTGGTAGGTAAAGGTTTCGCACCTCCGTTGAGCTGAGTTATACGGAGTTTCCCAGAGCGATACCCCTGTCGAACGTACACGCGGTTTGTGCGAGGTAAACCCTACATTTGTATGCACGTGTTCTACTAACCCTTACCAAAACGTCCGTGGATGAAGTCATTTCTGTTTTGCATCCGATATTTGGATTTTTAGAGCAATGGGAACATTTAGGCCTCCTTGACGCCTGTTTAAGACTCGTGAGACGCTTGGTTGGACCTTGTTTAGGTCTATTTCTAGTCTGTCTATATTCGTAGGGAAAAAGTTCATAGTGACGATAATCCTCAATGTCTCGTCAAGCGCTCATAAAATATGTATCACATCCATTTCAGTTTTCAGGGTCAACGTAACTTCTAAAATATTTGAAAATCGGCGTAGACAGTTCCGTGTTTGTGCGGTTGTTGTTGTTCGCACATTGACGCTTCTTTCTCCATAATCTAGTCCGTGATCACAAAACAGAAAATATGGACGCAATGCATTTCGAATGGACTAGTGCGCAAGGCGATATGATATGCGGACTCGCCAGTTGCAAACATGTCAGGAGACAGACGCTTTCACCCCTTCACAGATGCTGTAGGTGTAACTATTGAATGTTACATACCTCAAATTGAAGCCCATACGCACCTAAATGCTGTGCAGTCACTATGCACGAATATACTGGGTATATTTGAGTGTAGATATCAGCTGAATGCAATACGCATTGATATTTCGAGTTTGTTCCAACTAGTAATTGTAATTCGGTACATTGTGCAGTATCGACTTACCCGTATCGGAACGTTAACGTTTTTTTTTTACGGAAGGATATACGGTTTCTATCGGAACGGCATCTTCGCTAGATTTTGGAGAGCATAACTGTTTACAATATATATTGGCAAGGCTTAAACTCGCCATCATAAATAGTATGAGGGAGTGTTGATTTATGACACACAGTCGGCCAGGATATCAGCCCGTAGAGCACACCCGCCCGACGCGTGTGCTTCTTCCCGAGATGATCAGACTACGGTCAGCCCTACCCTTACAACTCCTTCTCTTCTTCTCAAATATTTTGTCCTCTATCCTTCGTTTGTACATTTAGCAACATAAGTGCCGTTTCAAACCATATATTTCGTATATCATCACGAGTGTTCATCATAGTTACCTCGGTGCCACCTCTGCATCTCATGTCACAGAGGCAGAGTCCCGACACGCACAGTTAATTAATGTCGAAGCAAACACTTTGACAGACGGCATTGACGTCCGACAACAGGGGCCTCGAAATCATTATCTCTTTTTTGCTTTTTTGCAAACGCCTGACACCAGTATTGCTCAAAACATGCTTTGTGTTTCTGGTTTTGTTTTTTTCGACATTTTCTACGTATACCGAATCCGTTCAGACATACAGCAACCAGATAATAGTTGGTTGAGCTACAACATGCAGCACAGGCGCAGGCAGCAGCATCGTACGCGAGGGAAAATCGACAAGGACATAAGCTCGATGATGAGACTATAGACAAGAACTACGGAAGGGGGTGCACACAGTTTTTCGGAGGTCTCTCGCTTGAGGAGCTCTACACTGACGGCTAGTAAAAATGAAAGTGCACCACGACGAACACTCCCAAGGCCTAGGTATTTAACAAACTATATTATATGGATACGTTAATGGTATTGAATCTGCATTTGGTTTTTCCTTGGTTGAGCAGCCCCGTCATTCTGAAATAATTGAACAAAAAATGTGCCACCTCTATCGCAGCACGGGTCTAAGTTCGTGGAAAACGCACAACGAGCAGCGACCCTTATACAGGATACAAAACAAACCGGTTTGGGCATTGTAAACTATTCTTTTTCTACCAGGAGATAGGGGGACAATATGTCGAGACAAACTGAAACCCGTCTTGACAGGCAGCGTGGCGTTTAACCGTCGTTTCTAGAGATGACAATGGGAGTTACGAGATAGTTACAAATCAGCCAGCAAGAGTTATGAAGACAAAAAGGTGTTGTACGCGAGAAGAGAAGAAAAAGTACGAAACAATAGTAAAAACGACAACTTGGCCGCAGATCCTGACAGCAAAGGGCATTGGCGGATGCATATTAAGAGACGAGCAAGTCCGCGTGGCCCTACCGCACGTATATTGATATATTCATTGTGGCTAATGTGTACGATGCACAGTGTCATCACGCACTGCCTCGTAATGCTCTGAAGGTATAGTACGTGAGTTGTTCTGGAATTAATGTATTGAAACGCAAAAGTAGCGAATACGTTCCAACTGAGATTATTCAGGAATATAAAATTTAGTTTCATACCAGGTACCAAGTACATGTTACAGTTGATTTATACATTTGACTATGTCACCTCCATCGAACGGTCGTGTCAGGTATGTGCACGTTTTTACAGTGGTAGACAGCAGATATTGTAGCCGATACTCGGAAACTTAATTATCTGGCATACCTCTGCATCACGCTGATGCACACGCCGCACGCGAAGATTTGTTTTTGCTTGAAGCACTCGTGGAAAAAATTACTTGGGGGTATTTGGTAGACTGAATCAACATCATTGCGCCGGTGCAACGCAGGGCGATAGCAATCGCGGAAGATGTCGTCGTTTCAATGTTTTCTTCTCCATTCTAATTTCTACAACATCGTGTTTGCTCAATCGTTGGTGGATTTCCCGAACGGTCGAGCACAATCGAGACCACCCGGCGCACGCGCTGTGTGTATTTGAACTTGTTCGTCTGTACAACTTAATTATCGTCTAGTATCTATGAAACGCTTTGTTAAAGCGATCTGTGGTTTTCTCTGTATTAAAAAAATGTTTATGACGTTTTATCGCTTTATCTTTTCAAAATGATTTATCGTTTTTTTCTTTCCCCCTCCACCTCCCCACGTGATTAGTGAACAGCGATGACGGCGGCTGGCACCGTTCTCAAGGGGACCGTGGTTACCTGCGCGATCACCATAGCGTCAGGCTTTAATGCATACTGCCCAATAGGCACCAGGGTTTACTCCCTATCCGTATGGAGCGGGTTTTGGCTCGACGGACTCGTGGTGAGATGCACTGGCGACAGCGACGAGCAGTACATCCCTGAAGAGTTTAACGACCATCCCGGCGGGGAGGAGGACGCCGATATCTGCGCCGGCACTGCCGGAGTGCAGAGTATCCACTGGAACGTTCAGGACGGGATTTACGGTCTGTTCTACCTCAACATCACCTGCCTGGACAACCAAACCTACCAGTTTGCTGACGGGTGATCACGTGCAGCGCAACTAGGACTGGGGTGCGGGTTGGAGAGATTTCGTGTACATATTCCGGCCGGAAGACAGTGGGTTTGTGTTGCTGCCAGCCTAACGATTACGAAGGGTGAACACGCAAGGTTTCTCGGTTCGTATACGGTTGGATGTACATTCGTAGTCACTTGGAAAACAATGTGGTACTAGATTTACACTGGAATAATTTAAACCTCAATTTAGCGTTGATTAACTTCGTTTTTCCGTTGGCACCTTAAAAAAGGCATTTGGTGACTCTACATAGACATGACCCATTAATACATAGTCAGGGAGGGTGAAGTACTTAATAAGTTTCTGTCTCCAAGGAGGATGATGCAAGTCGTCAGCCGCGTTGTTAGTGCCGTAGTACAAAATCGTCACCTGCCTTACCCGTGATCCAAACCTAAACTTGTGCGACTGACCATGACGCTTATTTTTATGTTAGGGTTCGGACTTAGGTTGCTGCTGAGTTTAGGATTGGGGTGGGTCGAAAGCTGCAATACGACTCTGGTAGATAACCAGAGATCTAGTCTACGCTGGTGTTTATTATTCTGTAGACATACAAGCGTAACTCACAGGGTAACAATTCGGTGACGGGCTTACCTCTATCCGGTGCAAGGTCCAGCACCGATCGCGGTTGTTACTGCACCGCGCAGAGATAGTCCAATATTGTACTATCCTTACACAAGGCAAACAGTCAAACGTTAGAGCAGCAGCCATTGAGATAGTTCTACGATAGAAATTCCGACGATTCTGGGTTCAAGAGCCCCGCCATGCTGAAAAAGTTTCAGCCACAAAGTGCTACATATATCGTAGGGCGCGTCCCAGGTCCGGAGGACACAATGATAGCCGTCGTGCGTGTTTGGCTGAAGTGGCGTGACGAGCCTGGAGACGGAAGGCAGAATCTTGCGCATTTGCAAACCGCAGGAGTATGACAGATGCACACAAAATGTGGTTTGGCTTCATAAACGTGCTAAACCCCCTGATACGATATAAACACCGTCCTGGAACTCTACCGTTTGGAAGTGGTGAGACATCTCCAACGTCCGTCAATTCCCGCGGTCAGTTCAGACCATAGGAGGTGATTGTATACCGTTCGAATTGCAACCGCCACTCAACCGCTATATTTTTTCCAAGTGAGAACCAGCTCTCTGGAAGAAGGAAACGTACTGGAATCTCTGCGCAACCGAAACCCCCGTGGTTGCAGCCTCAGCAAAATAGATCACTATCATACGTACTAGGTATATCTATATTGAATGGTGTTCAATTTGTGATTTATTACGGAGGACCATAGTAATCAATACCCACGATGTACACAAAAACCTATATATTCCACTTTTTTTACTAACCACAATTGGTCCTCATTACTAGATTACTATGGTCCTCCGTAATAGTAACTAGGTAGTACACGCATGCCTTAGCGTGCATTCCCTTGAGCTCACAAGCGCAACAGAGAAATTCGACACCGGTGGCAACGATTTTACACTGCACAGGCTTGAAGTCTGGGGATATGCTAAGGATAATATTGCAAGGTTGCAATGTTGTTTGCTTGTTATAATTGCACTACTGAAATCGCAACTTCCGTCGACGGGGGATGTCACTACTGCCGTCGTTAATGTTCAGTAGTGACTGCAGGACAGCAGCCTATCCAGCCTGTGCTCAGTATAGCATGTGGAGTGCTGCTGACGAGCAGGAACTGCAGTGAACGTTATAGGAGCGATCTACGCATTGCCTTTGAGTAGCACGTCGTACTATTAATAGTACTGGTACTCGTAGTAAATAACGCGGCGGGACTAGTCGTACAGACACATATTACAAAAAATAAGAATTTGGCTCGGCTGTCGGAATCGTTGGCGACACTGGCACGGAGCAGAAAAGATTCCACCAGTAGCCATCCTTATACTGGTCGCAGGCTGCATAAGACCGTACAACGTGTCTTGTAGCGAGTCGGTTGCGGCCGGATGTACCCACATCCTCTACCTCGCATTTCCCTCAGATTGACCCAGAAAAATACATTAATTGCTAACTCAAGACTGACTGTCAAACATGAAAGTATAGCATATTCTTCTCGACGCGTGCTACGATAGGGTTTGCGCTTTGTGGCCTTTTTTCTGCCTGCTTAGCCGGGAGGAACTTCTGTACGTAACGACGGTGGAATATCCATTGGGTTTTGACTGATTTTTTTTTGTCAAATGCAAAGGCCATGGGATTGTTCATCGGGTTGCATTTTCATTCTATCTCAAAGCCAGGTCTTGGGTGAGGTATAGAGCTTGTCAAGTGAGGAGCACGGGAGACCGTAGCTGTACCTGTACCGTAGCATGCAGCTGTGACCGTGGAAGCATCAGCAAGGTGGTTTAACCACGGCCAGCGCAAGTCTGTGCTAACACCTTCCAAGCGTGTACCAACACACTGTCCCAATAACGTGACATGTGGATATGGTCGTCGGGGAGTGTAGGGTAAGGCATCGCTCTCGTTGGTCGAGGCTTCCCGGAATACAAGTACGAACCTCCCGTTTGTACCGTGTGTGTTACAATTCTCCAAACACAGTTACTACGGTAGAACCATCTGCATTTGCCGAACGTATACACCGACCTGTCTTTCGCAAAGTTTCGGCGAACAATTTGTCTATTGCTATGCAGCCCTTTCGTCGTTTGGCTCTTTGGTTCAAATTGGCCTCGTTCAGTATTCGTTCTTTGGTGCTTTGATTCAAATTATCCTCGTGTCCTCAGGCAACCTTATGTATATTGGAACGTAAGTGGCAACCGGACGATATCATGCGATGAAGAGGAGTATGTGCAAGGCCTTACGTACAGCCTTGACTATGTGGACAATAGCAGCTACACGTACTTTCTGACCGACTTGGACTTCATATGCTCGACTTCTACACTCGGTGAGCGCAAATCTAAAAAAACACGCTGTTAAGAATATAATATACTACCGATACTAATCAAGGAATGATTTCTTCTGAAAACCGCTTATTTTTCGTAGACAATGCAGAACAGATGCAAATGCCTACTGTTGTAGTACGCAGATCGTTTTTATAACACTACTGAAGGGCTTTCTGTGTTCTGGCTGTAGCAACCATGGGATCCTGCAGCTGGTTTATCGCTATGGAGTCTAGTTGGGATCGGTATTGTCGGCTACACTAGAAGAAATAGTGTAGAGCTACGATGGGTTTGGATTTTGTGTGGTATTGGTGTGCACTTTCCCCGGGTTTTGTTTTCTTGGCTGCTTAGTTTTGGTTTGGCGCTAGAATTGTTGTCATCGGACCCTCTGTGACCCAAACATCTCGCTCCGACACGCAGCATCATCTCCCGCCCCGCGTGACCTAATGAAGTGCCTGGGCCCACACCAATAAACGAACGAACCCAGATCCTATCTGCACGAACTGCAGAGGCGATACAGCGCTACTAAGCGACCAAGATCAGCCCGAATACTGCGAGCTACCCAGCTGTTCACAGGCGGAGTGCTGCGAATCAAAAGGTAAGTGAGAGGAATAGTCCGAACTAAACTCGTTAAGCCATAGTACGGTATAGGGGGGGTTATCTACTATACTGTATTTTGCGGCTGCTCTTAGCTATCCCATGAGGAGTTCGATACCTCACCCAAACATTATTTGCATCCATAAGATAAGCAAGTTTCGGTAACGTACCGTATTGGCTAGGCGTGACTACAAACGAAACCATTCTGGACTGTTCTTACGAATAAGTCGAGGAGGCTCGTCATTCAAAAACTCTCGGGACCCAAACATACTCTCTTCCACAGTAGTATGACTCCATCATCATCTCCATCACGAGTTTTGGTCCATGTTCTACGTTCGACATTGTGCGGCATACGCGATAGAAAGTGTTGTTCTTCTACAAACCACATATTATGGGACGTAGCGTTGCTGAACATGCGTGGGAGTGCTGACAAATGTCGATAAATAGCATCGAGAAAATGCAGTGAGAAATCTATCCCAGAACACACAAGGAAGACCGGTAGGGGCGATGGGAGGGGCGGTGCCCACAACCATGGCTGGTTCAGAAGGACAGCGGGGACAATGTCTCCGACGAGTTGAGATGAAACGAATCAGCGACGACGAGAAAACCGATATCGATCGTACCCACGAAGTAATCATTCGTACTAGGTTGTACAACATTTCTACAACGTCTTCAGACGATTGCTATGGTAGGGGTAGCGCTTTCAGGCGAATCCACGTCTGACGGATGGAGGTCCTCGAACGAGCAACTGCGAAATACCAGGTGTGGCTGGAATCCCGTTTGTGCTTTGTAATATATTTCGTCATTTTATACCTCTAGGCCATTAGATTGTTCAGCGTTTTTCGCAAAAACCATTTTTGTGTCAAGGACAGAATCTCTCGTGCGAGGAGCCTCATAACGTATAGGCGTTTCACCTACCTTAAAATGCGCCTTCAGCTGGCGTGAAAACCTCGTCAAACCCCTTGTTGTCCGCCGTCTGTGTTTTCAGTTGACGAAGAAGCTGAGTCAGCCGACGAAGAAGCTTATTCCTTTACAATGATCGCCATCATCGCCGTCGTTTTCACCGTGACCGCGTTGATAGTTATTTCCGAGTGTGCGTCGACGTTCATCAAGCGCAAGAAAAAAAAACTCAACGACAAGAAGATGGAACGTTTTCGTTCGGTGGAGGCGTCGCGCGAGTTAAACGGTCCCGCGTATACTCCCTAGGGTTGGCGCTGGACCACGACGCGATCGAAATCGCTGGCAAACCATTCTCGCCAGAGAACTTCGGTAGAGGCATCTCATGCCACAGTAGGAATAGGAATAATCGTTAAAGTTGACCAGGCGAACTATGCCACGACTAAGAGGGGATAGGTTACGATAAGGGTGGCTCATTGTGGTCAAAACCTTTCTGGCCGACGTGGCGTGTCAAGCTAGTTTCTGTTCCGCATGGATTGTACACCATTCGTGTTTTTCCATTAGATCGTCTCATGCCTATGGCAAATGGGATTGTTCATCGAGTTTCACTTCCAGTCTTTCTTAGCCATAGGCCTTGGGTGAAGTGTAGATCCAACAACCCATTCCATAGTATTGCATATTACCAATGAAACAAAACACTAAAGCATTGCAACAAAAGTAAAGTAGCTGCTCGGGAGAGTGGCTCCGAGCCGCTGGATGAAATGGCCCTGAATACCCCCCATACCGTAGGCTTGGTCACAACAGCGAAACCACGTGTTTCAGTAAAGCTACAGGGTGGTGTGCAGTGCGTAGAGCTACCAATTGTAGAGTCTCGCAAAGCGACTTCACTAATTGACCAAGACTATTATAGGGTCGTCTGGGTTTGGGGTCGCGCGAATGGCTACCGTACTGTGCCCTTCTGCTTGGCAACATGGAACGCCAGCATTGAATTGTCCTGTACGCCGCGCCATAAACACATTTTTTAGTCCGTGTTTGAGCTATTAATAGGTACAGGGCCACTCGCGCGAGTGGCCTAGCGAGGATGGGGTTAACTTAAACCCCTACGATAGCCCTGGTGGTGATGAACATTGCCATGGCCTACGCGTATCCTAGAACGAGTTAAATGTCTAAACCGCATTCGGACGATATCGTATTGCTCACGTTGTGTTATTATTATTTTTTTTCTCGCGTGAAATATTATAGACAAACAGGGTCACAAATACCACGAATCGTACCATACGTCTAGTTCAGTATGTATCAAACCGGATTGACGAAGTTCTTTGCGTTTCGGATACATCACCTCGCCGATACCTGAACAAATATAGTGAACATACGAAAACAAAATGCAAGGAATGTGCGTAAAATATCGATAGGGGGCTGCGTTTCTCGGAGTATTTGTCTTCTGTTCCTCTGCATATACTGCACATCTGCTGTCCCTCGCCTAGTGTTTTGCCCACCCCTTTGTATACTATTTTGCGTGTCAGATTTTGTCGACGTCCTCTGGAAAATCAGGCTTCGTTCGTAACTAGGTCGCGAGAAATACCAGCATGTATTCTATCCCAGAGTCTCAATATATGCACGATTCTGAGGAAACTCGTTACACTCATCTAGCCTTCTTCTTGAGTGTTTGGCTCCGTCCGGCTTACACCAATTTTGTTCCCCTCGACCCGCTGCGGTGATAGCGCTTGTTATTGAGGATTATCACATGTAGAGCTCGAATATACCTCACCCCACCACCAATTTTGAGAAATAGTGCAAGCTACTGTAAGCTCGATACGCAATCTCATGGGCCTGGTATCCATCGAATATTTTTCTAAAATTTCACGTCACATCCTAGTATAGTGAGTAGAACTTCAGGTAAGGATTTCCGTCAGTGAGTGAGCAAGGTTTGGGCTCCAAAGTGCAACCACTGCAGGCCTAGGACGGCTCCCCCACCTTCTATTACGGAGGACCATAGTAATGAGGACCTACGATACACACAAAATCCTATCTATTCCCATATTTTCCCTAACTATATTTGGTCCTAATTACTATGTACCTCCGTAATGGCCAGTTTCGCTCTGTGCCTGCTTAAGACACGTGATACGACAGAGGTATCACATTTTGGCGGAAACATGCTTATCTGACGGGGCTGTTCAACTGAGGAACTCCCCAAAACCGTTGGAATGCAACTTATGTTGTATACTATCCTTGCTTGTATTCCTAGCCAGGGGAAATTGGTCATCGGGATGAACTGTCATTTTAATCAAAATATGGCTTTGGGTGAGGTGTCGAGCTCCTCAAGTGAAGAGCCTCAGAAAATAATGGTGCGTCTCTATCGTATGCGTCTTACTTCGTACCAGGTATTTCTTGGCTTGTTCGTTCGCTCGTCTACTCGATTTTCTGTCTGTGAGTTGGCGGCTTGCATCACCGATTTTGCAAGGTCTGCAGGCAACCGGTTTCCACGAACGAACATGGCATGTATATAAGCGGGTGAGCTTGCGCTCACGCGTCGGGCTTGTTTCGTCGCAAGCCACCTCGAGCTGCCCGCGGGTACCATGCTGCTGTGTTGTTGGTGGCCTTGTTGCTGCGTCTTTGAATGCGGCGGGATCCCCCCCTTTTTTTCTTCGAATGCGCACGGGTCTACCCCAAGTATAAGGACGCTCTTGACTCGTTTACCACTCTAGCAGTAGTCAAATGAGGCAGTTTTTTGCATTTCGGCCAAAAGGCCTCATTCCGGGTTGCGTACAGGCTTCCATTACTTAACTATTAATAAGCGGTCTGTCTGCCTGGCTGCTGTTGTCTGTCCACATTTGCCGCTGCTTACGTCACTGTAATACAGCGTCAATTAACCGTATTACTATAATATAGCGCCAATTAACGGTATTACTATAATACAGCGCCAATTAACGGTGTTACTATAATACAGCGCCAATTAACGGTATTACTATAATACAGCGCCAATTAACGGTATCACTGCGATGCAACGCCAATAAACGGTATTGGCGTGCTGTTCCCCAGCGTACTGTTACTTTTATGAGGTTAGACGGTAGGACGTGGAACTTATAAAATATCAGCAACAACGTAACTCCTACATACCTACGTATTTGCAAAGAAACAGAGGTTTCCACGGTGAAAAATTCTCATAATCTTTCTGCCAGAATCCTCAGCTTCGATCTTCACAACAGCACAAGCAGAATCTTTCTGTCAGTCGTTTTCCACCCCAGTTTTTCCGTTTTCTGTACCTTGCCGACTTTTGGCAATTTGTAAAAATCTTCATACACTTTCTGCCAAATCTTTGATCCACTTAAGAATTTGCTCCCATGTTTGGGGGACAACTCACTTGGAATTAGTGCAGGACAATTTTCGTAGTGGCAAAAGGGTTAAAGCCTTGGCCTACACAACAGCATCACAACAGCATCAGCAGAATTTTCCAACTTTCGGTCGGTCGGTTCCCAAACCAGCTTTCTGCACCCTGCCGGATGATGTGCCTATCTAGCACCTGTCGTGTCCTTGTTTCTCTCCGGAACATGGCATCAGCCTCAGCAATACTCGCTATATCCAGTATGAATCCCCTAGCCAAACACGCCTCCTCTACTAAGGTTCAATAACGCAATACAACCCCGAGAAGTCGTACGTTCAATCTTCCACGTGTGCATAATATAGCCTCATCAGTACTGGCATTTACATACGGTACCAGGTAACAACATAAGGAACTTGAAGCAGAAAGGGGACAAAATTGGAGCCGCCTTCAGGCAAATAACTCCCGAAAGGCAGTGTCAATCAATGGCTCACACAAGCAAGCACGTGAGCTAGAGTTCAGTTTAACAGTAAGAAGGTAGTTTCTCCCTTGAGAATCCTACGGTGAAAAATAATGCAGTTCGTGGCTAAACGATGAGATACAGTGGTACCGCCCCTCTGATAAGAAATCGACGCTTTGGTTTTAGGCTGGATTTCATATTTGAGAAAGGTTGTGTCCTACCTCGTACACCACAGTTTCAGCGTAACAGCTGTCGAAATTCTTATTTCTCCGTAATTTTTAAGCGAAGTTTCTTTTGGGGCTCTTTCTTACGAGAGCGCCGATAGTGTAGTAAACTACAGTAGGTAAAGAGGAAACTCCTGAAAAACAACAATCGTAACACAAGACTAGCCGCGTATGATGGCCAACACGATCGCCGCTTGGCGACCGCTCTCTTGATTCGATCGGGACTAAGCCCGCCGCCGTCTGTGACGTCTGGGATCATCCTGGGATATCCTCCATGGTCTACTACTGATACGTAGGCATTGTTAGAAGGCTTAGTTTGACTGCAGGTAAAAGGTTAACCTATTTCCTACCCAAACTAAGACTTATATAAGCATTGTTCTAAGACTTAGTTTGACTACTGGTAAAAGGTTAACCAAATTCCTATGATACCCAAACTAAGCCTTAAATAAGCATGGTTCAAGTCTGATTACTGGTAAAAGGTTAACCAATTACCTACCCAAACAAAGCCTTACATGAACATTGTTCTAAGGCTTAGTTTGACTACTGGTATAACGGTTAACCAAATTCCTACCCGAACTAAACCTTAAAACACTCTCGCCGCCTGAAACGGCGGGATGCAGGTCGGCCGGATACACGGGCGGACGTGTCAAGTCCACTCGGTTCCAATTCCTGGGACTCATGGATAGCGTTTTTCAGGTTCGACATGGGGAAATTCTTGAAATCTTACTATTGGTGGACGGTGAGATTGGAACTCATAACTCCAAAAACCCGTGTCCTGCCGACGACATTTGTTCAGGTATAATAGGATACTATTAATAGTCCTTGTTTTTATCCTCCGGCGGATGGGGAAAAATAAAGCTTAAGCTCACCACACTTCCACGCATTTTCAAACGTGTTGTGTCAATTTAACTCAAATGCATTCGCAATCCATAGTCCGTTTGACTATCATACTGCTGTCAAAGGTTCCGTAACCCTTCTATTAATACCAGGTAAGTAACCCTTCTACCACTGCAAAAAGTATCCCATACTAAATCCAAGTAGTGTCCCGAAAAACATGGGTGCGTAAAGGGGGTAAGAATAAACCTTAACAGCATGCATACTTGTACTCAAACTGTAACATGCAACCGACATAAGAGATCTGGGTACGTCACCACCACATCAGATACGTACGAACGCTGACTTCCGATTTCACTTTTATTTATATTTGTGGGCGATGTACGACTTGCTTCAGCTTTGATATATACGCGTACCACTTTTGGGGGGTTTTGTTTTTTTTTCCTGAGGTATTCTTCCACTCCAGAGCGACTGGAGCCTGTCCTGTGACCACGGACTTGATTATGAGAGTTAATGTGAGAACAACAACAACAACATATAATACGCACTCCGGTTCTTTTTTTTGTTACAGAGTAGGGGTCTCCCTATAGTACCGGTTGAATAGTGCCTGTTGCCGGGATAGTGCTTGTGAAATCGCTTGGCACGACTGAAACCCACTATACGAGTACCATTGTCGGTGCAATACCCAACAGTGCCGGCGTCCGGCATATTGCCGGTATTGCTGGCTGGCACACACCGGCGCTATAGGGAGACCACCATTGTATTGATCTGAGTCCACCTATATAGCCGGGTATATAGCGAGGCTAGCCCCGGGCTCCTGTTAAGTTCAGGGGTGCAGTTGTGGTCTCTCTATAGCGCCGGTATGTGCCAGCCGCAAATACCGGCCCTATAACGGCAACCAGCACTCCTCATACTGCCACTACTGGCTGTTCCCATCTGTGCCAAGCGATTTCACAGGCGCTATAGCGGGCAACGGGCACAACTCAACAGGCACTACAGAGTGACCACTTCTGAATAGGCGTGGAGGTGTGGGTTACCACTTCTTTGCGTGCCCCATACGTCTCTCTCACGGGGGGCCCTCGCGACGCGTACGCAGGCGCCACCGAGCCTTGCAACACTCGTTTAACGACTCTATGCTAAGGATAAAAAATATCGAAAACACTGCACACGTCGGACAGATCAGATCCCTATTCAATATTCATAATCTAGGTCTTTCAGGGCAGACAGATCCCTAATCAGTATAATCTGCATGGCCTACAGATCATATTGCCGGGTGAGAGCCGGATGACATGAATAATCTAGCACATGTTTCCTGGGATGGATCTGTACTGCACAGATCCCGTCCGTACAACATAATGTAACAACAGATACAGGATCCAGATGGTCTACATAGATCATGGTTTGTCCCATGTGTGAAAACGTGCGAAGAAACGCACGGTTGCTACCGAAACAGCCCAAAAGCTCTCTTCGATCTGTGGTCGTCAGAGGACATCCTGGATACATCCCCGGGTTTCCTACGTGGATGGATATGGATCTTGCGGTGGGTAAAAGAAATTGCTGGTGCTGCTGTAGAACATCCAACACAGCAGTGATCTATCTCTCTGTCAGCTCCATCTTTGTCTCTCGCTGTCCAAGAACCCAACATGGGTCTAATATAATTAACGCACAACACGCAAGATAACACAAGCCCCTCGGACGATTTTCGAAACTGATTTTCTCCACAACGGGTACCATAGAGTGCAACAACGCCGAGCGATGCGTCTATGGAAAGATCTCTTCAAAGACACTATTTTCGTCGTGTGTGCCCCCATCGTTTTGAACAAAATCGGCTCTGAAATTCGTCTCAGGGGGTGTGTTATCTTTAGTGCTATATGGTAGATGTCTCTCATGAGAGTCACGTGGATGATCGCCTAGCTCGGGTGCTACACCGATGATGGCCCTGAATTGGGTAATCATCCATTCCTCTAGACCATATATCGTCGTTGGTGGGATCGTCCTCCCTCGAGAACCGCGTGCCAGCCAGGCTGTGGTCGCCAGGGGACATCCTGGGTTCATCCCCGGGTTTCATAGGTAGATGGATTACTTGTGACTGAGGAACGTTGCTGACAAGGCGCGAGACCAGGCGTCCCGAGCCTTCTTTCTTGCCCTATCCCCGCGTGCGCCCTTTCCCGTATTGACGACGCGCGATAAGGATCAAGAAGATGCCGTACGACCTTTAGAACTGCACCCACGCATTTGGGGACAAACAACAATCAACTTGAATTTGACGAGGGTCAGGAGGTTGCGCCGCATTCGGGCGGTCGTGCCACACATCCCTCCCCGCATACCTGCAAGCCTCATCTGGCTTGCTGGTGTACTGTTACTATCTGTTGGTGCTGCGGTTCCCAAAGGGGTGAGATATGTTGTACTCTTGTGTGGGGTGTTTGGGGTTGCTGTGGCTTGTGTCGTGTGTTGGGCTGTGCCGCTGTTTACAGCTGCTGTATACCAGGTACCTGGTACATACATACCAGGACATTAATTAGGTCCTCGGTGTCTGTTGCGCAAAACAGCAATTCCGACCACAAAGTTGCGCCCCCGCAACAGCGCAACAGCTAATTGATGCCCTGGTACGTACTACTGTAGACTAATATAATAGACCACGCCGGAATCTGTCTCGTTTTCATTTGAATATAAGTATGCTCTCTTTTACGAAAATGGAATATTAATATTAATACATCATTACATAAAGTCAGTCTTGCTTTTTGAATGTAAAACAACGCATTGTGACCAAAACCATATACCTGGTACGAGGTACCAGGTATATGCGTATCCCTGCGCAGCCTTCCGTGCGGTAGCGAATTGCTTTGAACGTAAAAATACGCGAAATTATTTTGCGTGCGTACAGCAGTTAGTACCTGGTACCTGGTATTGCTTTTGATAAAAAATTAAAAATACACTACCTGGTACGTACAGGTGTGAGATCTAGAATTTCGTCGAAACTCGAAACTCATCTTTGCAATCTGTGTGTGATACTCCGATCGCGCGTGTTACGTTGTACCCTGGTACCAGGTATGTCCATTTGAACCGGACACATTTAGACTTTCAGTTAAAAGAGTACCCCGGAGTATGTAAACTGGGGATTGATTGCGAGACCTGGTACGAAACCGATTTCGATCAACCCGGAATCTACGGTGCTAACCCCTTCGGGGCGTCATGAGAGAAAAACTGTCGGTTTTTCTTTGACGATTACACCATCGGCTACACTGGCTACACGAAGCAGTGCAGGCTGCCGGGGTGTGTGTAGTGTGTACGAACTGTAATGTAAGGAGCTGTACGACACGTGCGCATCATCATGATACTTGCACTGCTGCGCGCTCTACCTAGAAGGGCTAGAAAGAAAGACTGCACTTGTTTGTTGTTGCTTTGTTGCTGCTTAGGTTTCTATGCTTGGGTCCCAAAAGGGTTGTAACTCATGGAGCCTTTTGCGTCGCAAGTAATCTCGAATCTCGAGTTCGCAGGGGGGTGACCGTGCTGTAGTCACGTAATTTGAAGCTGATTTGCCTCGTGACTCGTGATCCGTGTTACTTTTCCCCAGGATGTTTGCTGTGTGGGATTTCGTTCTTTCTTCGCACACACGCGGCCTGCCTGCTGCAGGTATGTATATGTGAGGCAGCCTTGCTCCATTTACTTAGAATGCGCGATACGACACCCGACACGTAAAATAGCACGCAAGCGCACGCAGCAGCAGCTGTGCTCTGCGTCGAATGGCTGTAACACTCGTATTAATAGTAGATAGCATCGAGATGAACTTTATATGCGCTGGTTTTCACTTCAATCCACGATTCAATTCCCATCCAACATTCAATACGTACCAGGTATTCAATACCACAGCTACGTACTCTGCTGTACTGCTGTACCTGGTATAAAATTCATTTGAACTCAGTTCATCCACCAAAGGGTATATAACAGCTGCAGGAAGAGCATCAACGATGATATATACGACAGCAAGCCCCAGGCCTCACCTCCTCCCGCCTCGTCTGCGGGTGTCGAAGTGGACGACAGGGTCCTCGCCTCCTTGTAGGGCGATCCGTCACCCTCGAGCTCACTGCCATCCGTAGACGGCGCCCTCCCTCCGCCCACGCTCACCGCCGCCCCACCCCCAGCAGGTGGTGCAGCTTGCTCGCTGCTCTTCGATCGAGACCTCGAAAACAGGGGCATGGCTTACAACCTCTGCGAAATCTCCTCGTTTGTGTCTGTAATCACGAGCTCCACCGCCCCATCTCTTTCGAGACACCCCCTCCCCTACCTGGCTCTATCGCCAGCTCCGCTCCTCCCCCCCTCTGTTTTCTGTTCCCCACGTAGCGGGGGGATACAAAAACAGCAGAGCTCTGTAGGATAGATCAGAGGCACCGCGGTTCAAGATAGGTAAGCTATTTGCATACGCGCACACAACGCACCCTCGAGACCGAGCGGTTGGGCGAAGATCCGGAGTTCTTGTACTAGTAGAAGGGTCTTGGGTGGTCAGGTTGGAGTGAGAGACACGCCAGTGTGTGGCCTCTTGAGTCTCGGTCACAGCTGTTGTTATCGATGCAAAACAACCAGTGATGATGTCGTCCTCGTGTTTTTTTGCAAATTGCAAAAACTGACCTCTCATCATCAAGGTCATTTATCTAGACAATTTTGGACGTAAATATAAGTAGCGTTATTATATTGTGTATATTACTTCCACAATATCTATGGTTATTATATTTTCGAACATAGTGGTATGTAGTGCCCCACTTTGATACCGCCTCGCGTGATGCTCAACTCCCTCGAATTGCTCAAAGTGCGACATGCGACAACAACACAGCAGTAGCAGCAGCACAGCAGCAGCAGCAGTGCACAGCAGTGACAAGTGTCTTGTACTCCATGAAGCTGGCTACCGTGGCTCGACATTCTCGTCGCTGCGCCCGAGATACGATCGAGAGGACGTCGAGACGACGGCAATTGTCGAGCACGTCTATCGCGGCTACTGGCGATGAGGCGGGCTGGGTAGTGGCACCGCCGCTTCCAGGGAGCAGTAGCCTAATTGAGCCACAATCGCTCCCTGCCAAGCTTGAGCCCCTGAACGAGAGTTACAGGAGCAGCAATGACAGTGGCAGCAGCAGCACCACCACCAATGGCAGCAATAGCAGCAGCAGATCAGCCACCACCGCTGATTGCAGTGCATCGTCAGTGGACACCGGTGAGCACTGCTGAACGTATTGTTGTTGTTCTCACATTAACTCATACCAGGTACCTCGTAATCAAGTCCGTGGTCACATGACAGGCTCCAGTCACTCTGGACTCTGGAGTGAAAGAATAAAAGTGGTACTGGTACGCGTATCTATCATAGCTGAAGCAAGTCGTAAATCCGCCAAAAAATACATAAAAGTGAGATCGGAAGTCAGCTTAGGTACGTATCAGGCCCATACTGGTACATACGTTTCAAGACTCGCAACTGAAACCGACTACACCGCATGCCACCACGGAAACCAAATAATGTACAAATCCGAGGAGAAAATAATAAATAAAGAAAGTGTGGATACCGGGGTTTCTAACACCACCAAAACTGGGGGGTGATGTGGATACCATGTCCCCGGAACCAACACGCCTACTCATATAAGTCGAAACCCCAGCTTCTTCCAGACTGTCACTGG
>JAYJMJ010000488.1:627288-639112 GCA_036873875.1 Laminaria ephemera | reverse complement strand
GGGGTGTTGAGGGTCCGTCGCGTGTGGGGTCGAAGAAGGATAGCATTGATACGGTAGTGGAGGGGGAGGAGAGGCTGTCCGGGATACCGTTGTCGAAGAGGGGGAGCGCTGAGACTTTGATCGGGGACTGGACAGCTGGCAAGGAGGACGACAACGACGACGACATCGACTGGAACCGGCGACAGCGGGAGGTGGAGGAGGAGGAGGCGGGGCGGAAGGGAGAGGTTGGTTTGAACCGCGCGGGAGGAGAAACCAGGACGTTCGCCCGGTGTTCAGAGAGGGAGGGAGAGAAGGTGGGTTTGACTCTTTTCGCGCCCGTGTATAACGATGAAACGAATGAGAAGTGCGGTTTTGCGGTTGTATCGTAGTGTGAGCGCGTAACATACGATAGGTAATGCTACGCGCGTGTAGTGCAACTCCTTGCATTATGGGTCGACATGAGAACATCACCCCCCAACCTAGCGGCCCGCGTCTCTTCGTGTGACTACTATAGTCCTGAAATAATCCGTTTTATTCGTTATTTTTTCCCTCGAAAGTCCCGAAGGGGTTGAGGGCACTTGCCGGATGTTTGAGCCTGTCTTGCGACTACGCACTAGACGATGGCGATGAGTTTACGTGACAGCAACAGCACAAACAACATTACGCAGCTTGCAAAGATGAGTATCGACCACTCAATTACTCGAACTCACAGCTGACGTATTTGAAATAATTTTTTTAAATAGTAACAACCACAACTATAACAACAAACACAACAATCCTACTGGCCATTTGAAGGCGCGCCTTGGGGGAAGGGGTGATGTCAACTTCTGCGGTATTCATGGTAGCCCCTGCAACCTGTGGGACGCCTCGAAGCTCGCCTTCATTTTATTTTTTTGTGTTTCCTTGGTGGTTCTCTCCCCTCTCTTCTAACTCTCGCTCCTTCTCTCTCATGCTCGGGCTGTCTGTCTGTCTGTCTGTCTCCCTGCCTCTTTGTTTGTCCATCTGCTTGCCTGCCTTGTCTCAGTCACTCTCTCACTCTCTCACCCCCGCCCCCCCTCTCCATACCTCTCTAACTTATCAAAGGCCACGACGGAGAACCACGCCGCCAAAAAACAAAAGAAAACCGCCAACAACCCACACCCACCACAACACCCAGACAGCCAAGACTGGAACCACCACAACGACGACAACGACAGCCGCCGCAACAGCAGCGGCGGCGAAACCAGCACCAACGGCGGCAGCGGCTGGTTGCAAGACGCGAAAACCTGGAACCACGACAGAGTCTTGAAGAGAAATTTGAGTCTGCCGCGGATCGTCGAGCGGATCGTCGAGCCCGAGTCCGAAACGGCGCCCGAATCGGCGCCCGGACCCGAAACCGAAACCGAAATCAAATCTGAATCCACACCCGAATCCATACCCGAATCCGGGTCCAAGCCCGAATCGACATCCGAACCCAAATTCGAATCCCAACCCGAATCCAAACCCGAATTCGATCCCGAATCCGTATCCGAACCCAAATCGGAACCAGAGCAAACCGAACCGGAACAAACCGAAACGCCTGAGACTTGGTCTCTGGTCCAGCTGATCGCCCTCCAGCTGGAGATAAGGACGAGGGAAGAGTACGACGACGCCATGCAGGTGAAATATGTCCTATTAATACTAATGTGTGAATTTATTATGTTCCTCGCGGACTATTGTTTTTCTTCAGTGAAGTAATGTTGGCCGTTTAGCCATGAAACGGTATGCCGGGGGTATGCCGTATTATGGGTATACCGTTTTCTGGCTAACGCCCAATATTCCCCCGTGAATAACCTATTCCTACATGAATTTCGATTATGATACTCCGGGCAATCCGACTATGATATGATACTCCATGAAATTCCTATTACTCCGTGAAATTCCGAGTACTCCGTGGTACGGTCGTGGTCCAGCGTGAGTGCGACTATGATTACTGTAGTGCTTGCCCCCAATATAGAGCGGTGAGTTGCTTGTCTCGACCTCGTCCTACAGAGTACCGCACTATCTCGGGATAATTCGGGGTCCCACTTTAGTGCGGGCAATGTCTCTTGGCAAGGCACCGCACTAATGAGGGACCACGACTGTACAGGTATCCTATTATAGCCATCCGTGAAATTCGATTCTCCGCGAAATTCGATTCCTCCTCCGTGATATCGTCTCCTCATTTATTTGATTTTTTACTGTTTCACCCTGATACTACCCTTGTTATTTACCAGGTATAGTCTAATTATTTACGTTCTATTTCTCCCCTGCTGTGCGCAGCAGTGTACCTGGTATTATAAAGAGTACATTATGATGATTACGTCGGTTGCGAGAACGACCAAATTGGTTGATACCCTGGCAGATACGATATACCAGGTATCGAAAGTTTTTTATGTATCGTAAGTTCGATATTTGAATTTTGATATTTCGATATACATAGAAAGTTCGATATGCCGGAGTACAAAAACTATAATAATAATATTTCGATATGTCACATATCGAAAGTTCGATATTTTGATATTTCGGTACATGGAAAGTTTCAATACAATATCCAATCATAGTAATAGTATTGATATTTCGATATATGTATATTAATTATGTTTCGATATATCATATATCGAACGTTCGATATTTTGATATTTCGATAGATAAAAAGTTTCAATACAACATCCAACAATAGTGATAGTAATAATATTTCGATATATCATATATCGAAAGTACTATATTTTGATATTTCGATACATGCAAAGTTTCAATACGATATCCAACAGTAGTGATAGTGACAGGCTATACGAGTGCCTCGGTCGCGCGTGCACTATATGACTCGTGAATCATACCAGGGTATAGACTATTTTTTAGGCGAGTGGCTCTATTATTGTTTCAGCTGTTGGCGTCTCTCTGCGTATGTATGCGGTCTGGTGGGGGCGATGCAGGCGGAGGTATTTCTATAGCCAATGGTATCACGGGTGCAGGCGGAGGTATTTCTGTAAGCAGCGTATCCCGCGCACCCAGCATCCGTAGGTTCTGATTATTTTTACTCGAGAGGCACGTTTGTTTTTCACATTTATCGAAACGTCCACCCCAGTCCCATACCAGGTATGTATCATATGTATGATACAACGAACTGTTTTGGCATTGCTTGCATCGTCGCTTGTTATTTTTTACTTTTTTTGCAATGGTGGAAATCCAGGACCTTAAACCGTACACCGTGGGCCTTCACACAGCAATTACCGCATCTTGTCCTGTCGTTGACCTGTCTCGACCTGACTTGACTTGACTTGTCTTGACTTGACCTTAACTTGGCTTGGCTTGGCTTGGCATGACTTTAGTTTACTTTACTTGGCTTAACTTGACATGACATGGCTTGACTCGACTTGATTTGACTCGACTCGACTTGACTTGACTTGACTTGTTTTGACTGTACCGCTACTTCCCCCCTCCTCGGTTGGAAACCCAGGCATCACACATCCGACCGGAGCTTGCCGAGAGCGGTGACGATTTCTCCGACGCGTCTCAGGGGCCAGGTCAGATATACACTAAAGCACTAACTATAGCAGGTACAGGATGGAAGTAGCCCACACGAATAGGTTCCCATTTTATTTAGTTTCTGGTTCCTTTGGCTTTCTTTTGGGAGATATTTGTGGATAGTCGACGTTGATTTGTATGCTGCACATTATCAGATGTCAAGTATAATATTAATAGTAATGAGACAACACTCCTAGCCTCTACGTATGATCTTAGGACTGCCAACTGCAGTCGTGCCGTCCGCTCGTGTAAATTTGCTATGCTCGCGCACGTGAAGCCGGGGGCACGATGGAATGAGCGTTCTTTTTTCCTCTCCTGCTGTACTCAGGTCCGTAGCCTAGACGTCGCTAGTCTAGGGAGTCATGAGGATTCGGTGGGCCACAAAATGAAAACCAGATTTAGCCGTTCTTCGAGACGGCGAATCTTACAATCTTGCTCTTTGGCATAATGTGGCGCGCGATACTTGTTGGTGGTTGGGTCGGGTCGATGACTAACTTAGGAACCAATTGTAGGTAACAATTAGACCATACATACAGTACAGTAACTGTTTCATGTAGAAACAATTATAGGTGGTTAACGCTACTGATTTTATATGGAAGAAGCGTAATGAGCGCCCAAATGTTGGAGGTCTCTATTAGGAGTAGGAACGGCGCTCCGTCTCGAAAGGGACGCGTAGTCCATGGTCAAATGACTAAGGCAAGCATCAAGTGAGTACGCCCCGTCCCCGCCCCCGCCCCCGCCTCCCCGAATTTCTGTTTTTCCCGTGCACGCGCCTTATTTAGGTGACAGTTCACCCTGCTGGTCACCGGTAACAGAAGAAGTTGGATGTTGAACATGCGGTGCGGTGTAGTGCTGCCGTACGGTAGGGTTTACCAAGCGACGTTTCCTATTCATAGCACAGGTACACACGGTACACACGCACCCGTACGCTTGGAACCGTTACTACGTGTCAAATTTTCGGGGGGTAGGGGGGCGGTGTGGTCATCATCAGGGGGAGGGGGGGGGGAACGGGTGTGGTTTGTGAGCATATTTTTGGAGTTGCATTGCGTTGTGTTGCGTTGCGTTGATTCGGCGGTCAGTCTGGGTTTGTCGTCTGTCTCGGGTCTGGTGGGGATATAGTTGAGTCTGTTTGGGATACATTTGAGTCTGGTTGGGATACAGTTGAGGGTACCGAGACGACCGATATACCTGCATTGGTTGTCGTTTATCTGATGTCTGATCAGGGTATATTGGGGGGGGGGGGGGGAGGGGTAGAAGTAGCTGTACCGCAGCACGTTGCATAGCAAAGGTGCGCATGGGGGAGGACAGCAGTGCTCCCTGCCGGAGGGGCATTAGGTTTTATACTCGCTTGGGAATTTCCGCGGGAAACGGGTCTTGGCATTTCCTGTGGGATAAAGTTTTCGGAATTCCCGCGGGATAAATTAGAATTCCCGCGGGATAAAGGTCTTGGGAATTCCTGCGGGATGCAGGTCTTCGGAATTCCTGCGGGAAAAGATATTCGGAATTCCCGCAGGATAAGGTCTTCGGGATCTCCCGCGGGATGAGGCGTTTGGGATTCCCGCGGGAAAGGGTTGTGCGATGAAAAATCGAAGAGTACAGATGGTACATGTCTAGAAACGTGATTGGCCAGAGACATAAACAGTAGCTAGCGGTGAGGCATGCGATTGGTCTGAGAAAGCCAGAGGAAGGAAAAAGCGAAGCGTATGATTGGCGAGACAAAGGAAGCGGGGAAATTGCCGAGGCATACGATTGGCCAGAAAAAGGAAGAGGAGCAAGAAGCGAAGCATACGATTGGGCAAAGAAAGGAATGGAAATTGCCGAGGCGTATGATTGGACAGAGAAAGAAGGGACAGTAAATGCAACGAGGCATTTGATTGGCTGGAGAATGGAAGAAAGGCACACATTTTTTTTTTTTTTTGAACAGGCCAGACTCCGTTTCACCAGCGCTACTTATTCCAGGGAAAATAGAGTCTTGATATATATGATCTGCACGATCTCGATCATTTTTTGCCGGGTGGGATCTGCATTACACAGCCCTTGCGCGCGTGTTTTCCGGGTGGGATCTGTGTGGTATAGCTCTGGCGCAACCTATCAAAACGTCAATTTAGGATCTAGATTGTATAGATCGTGATCTGTCGGATGTGTTAAGAATAGCAAGCGGCGAGGTATGTGATTGGCCAGCGGAAAAATGGTAGGCGTATGATTGGCCGGATGAATACGTATGCGCAACCGCTGAGCCATCTGATTGGCCAGAAAACGGAATATTAGCAAGCGGCGAGGCGAACGATTGGCTGAGAAAATGTAGATCAACAAGCGCCGAGTCGTATGATTGGCTGGACAGGGAAATTACAACAAGCGGCGAGGGGAATGATTGGATGGGGAAATATATACCAGCAGGCGCCAAGGCGTGTGATTGGCTGGGGCGGGAAATTACGGCAAGCACCGAGACTTGTGATCGGTGGGAGAAATATATATCAGCAAGCGCCGAGGCTAGCCGAGGCGTATGATTGACTAGAGAAGGAAATTACAGCAAGCGGCGAGATATATGATTGGCTGGGAAATTATATATCAGCAGGCGCCGAGGTGTGTGATTGGCTGAAGAGGGAAAAATTACGGCAAGCAGCGAGCAGTGTGATTGGTTGGATAAAAGGCGGACAGACGTATAATTGGCTGAAAAAAAGAAGAGTAGAAAAACGCCGAGGCGTACGAAGCACAGGGTTATTGATACGCATCCTTGGAAGAGGAAAATGGGTGCCTTAGGGAAGGCAGGAGATGGGGGGTTTGTCGGGGTGGGGAGGGGGAGTTTAGGGTTTGCGCTGTTACGTACCAACGTAGTTCGCAGTTGGGAAAAGGGCTGTTGCAGCAGATGTATGGTTAGTTTGTCAGCGATACGCACTACTGTCACCGAATGAAACGAGTGAGATTTGCAGCATTCGTGCCATTATGTTTATTTGGAAGCGGAAAGGTTGGGTTGGGGGGCAGTGCACGCCGCTTACAGCGCACTGGCTTGAGGTTGGACCGAGGGAGGGACGAGAGAAGAAAAATCGGCATCGCTATCATAGTTAGCGTGCCTGCGTATTCTAGCACTCGGCCCTTTTCCTGGCCTCACTTGGAAGTAGAGGGTTTTCTACGGAGACGGGTTTTTTATGTTATCATACCGTGGGGGGGGGGGGGCACGTTGTGCGCGGCTCACGATGAGACTTCCACCAGATTACAGTCGTACAGCGGTGAGCAACCGCGGGCCGCGATGGATACCGAACAAGTTATCGAACCGGAAATACCGCGGTATCGGTTCGGTATCGAGGTAATCAAACCGAAAATACCGCGGTGTTGGTTCGGTGTCGGGGTACTGAAACTGAAGAGTTTGGACCGCGGCGCGCTTCTCCCCAGTAAGTTGTTCAGCAGTAGCAACTAGAGCTTTCCCGGGCCTGCCCGCCTCCTGTAATCATGAAGTTAAATTTAGCACTGGCGGTTGCACTGGACCTAAACCTTCGCAAGAAATCGTCGTATCGTACAATAGAGTTTTGGTTAGACCTGATTATTTTAAAGCAATCGTTACAACGTATCGATGAAACCATTGTAACGTTTCGACGAAATCGTTGTGTCGTTTCGACGAAATTGTTGAAACTTCTAGTTTGACGAAATCGTTGTAACATTACGATGGAATCGTGGTAACATTTCGACGAAACCGTTGTCGAATTTCGACGAAGCCGTTGCAGCGTACAGCTTCGACGAAATCTTTGTGACAGCTCGACGAAATCGTTGTGAAGTTGTGACGTTTTGACGAAATCGTAGTGACGTTTCGACGACAGCGTTGTATCATCCCGAGAAAGTGTTAAGAGCATTCGACGAAATCGTTGGAACATTTCGACGAAATCGTTGAAACTTTTCGAAGAAATCGTGTTGACGTTTCGACGAAATCGTTGTAACATGTCGTTGAAACCGTTATAACGTTTCGACGAGTTCGTTGTAACGCCTCAACAGGTCGGGCGTGCCCACATGGCAATGCCGTTTTATTCGTGGAGTCTCGACTAGTTCTCCTCGTGGGAGTGATTTGTGTGTGGTTGCTTTCGGTGTCGTTTTGTTATATGATACACACTAATTTCATTTGCCCTGCTGCCACAGCCAGCAGACAAAAAAACAGGGTGGCTTCGTTGCGTAGCGTTGTACGGCTGGCTGTGGTAGTGCAGCTTGTGTCAAAAGGAGACGTTCTCATTCGGAAGGTGGTTTGAATTTGCAACGATTCCTGAGATCTCGACGGGCTCAGCTGCGTTAGCTAGGTTAAAGCCTACGCGCTGCCCAAAGCCCATACTCCTCCCGGCGAGAGTAGCTTTGGGGTAGTCTAATGGGATCGGGAAGGGGGGGATCCAAAAGTAGTACGGTACTATGGTACTACTAGTGGAGTTTGCTGTGACGTAGGTTTAGATGAGTTGTGGTTGGGAGGAGGCGGGGGGAGGGTTGCGGGGGGTTCAGGTTTTAGTTTAGACGGAGGTTTGATGATGCTGTATGCGTGGAAGGCTGGATCTGAAGCCAAACGTTGGTTGGTTGTCTTGATGCGCGCGCATATGCATATGCCGTCGAGCAACGAACAGTTTTGAATTGTGAGCTATTTTTGTACGAAGTCGGGAAGATGGTGTACGTTTGATTGTCTTTCCGGCTGGGTTCCCCTATTGGCACGGAGAGGGGGGGACTTCCTGGCCTGTGTGCAGGATAGTGGGCAGTATGTTTTGGTACGAAGTACTGGGCTCGGCCGCAGCCGGTAAGGTCTCTGTATCGTATCATTGGTTCTTGTCCGAGCAAGCCGTAACAACATTTTATGATGGCGTGTGATCGGTGGGAATTGGGAATGGCTTTTGCAACTTCAGATTGATTAAGCCCCTCTCTATGCGGCCGCCTTCAACAACTTTCAGCAACTTCAAGTTGGTGAAGCAGCAGCTTCAAGTTGATAAAGCGATGAAGCAGCAGCAGCTCCCACATGATGGAGTGATGAAGCGCCTCTCTCTGCGTACGTACGCATGATAGCAGCTCCATGCAGCGCGGAGTTCGTTTAGTATTTCTTTTAGCAGATTTTTTATGCGAAATGGGGGTTCGTGTGAGTATGTTTTTTAGCAGATTTTTTATGCGAGGTCTGTCTGGGCTCACCGAGAAATAGAATGGGCAAGGCACCTGTTTCTTGCACGTGGCCTCCCGTGTTTGTGCAACACCCGGTGAGGCGGGTGTGAAGCGGGTATCCTGAAAATGCTTATGTGTGTATTTCTTATTCGTGATTTTGTGTATGTGTTTTTCGTGATTTACGCTGATCGCGCCGACCCAGGGCCGGTGGGTGCAATGCACAGCAAAACAATAACACTGCCAAGACACAATTATTTACCAGGTACGTGGTATTTTTTCTTGTTGGCATCAACCACCATTAATTTTTCTAGCAGTGTTCAGCGAAAAGAACGCCATCACGAAGAAAGAGGGATCATGAAGTCGATCCCGTCACCAACAGAAAAGCGTACTAAGTAAGAAAGAAGGGAGAAGGCGCAGAAATGTAAAGTCGTAAATTAAACATGTATCTTCCCACACAGGGATGGGGTTGTCAAGGAGGGTCTCTCTTGCGCGGAGTTGGCTGTTTGGCTTTGCCAAGCCTCGGTTGTGTAGCTGTCGACCGCGATGCTGCTGTCGTCACATTGTCATGACAGACACCTTGCTGAAAGGTTTTTGCCGGGCTCCCGCCTAGGAAGCTTACGAGTGGCTTCTATATGCTCTTGTACTTACGTAGTTGCATGCAGGCGGTTAGAGCATAATTTGCTTTTGTCTGGTAAACATCGCCCAATGAAGCGAAAACACGGGTCTTGAAAGGGAAAAAGTGGCGAATACAGCATCAGCCACGCTAAGCATTCCGGGCTGCTGCTTATAGGGGATATACACGAACTACGATAAATGCAGGGAGAGCTCCGATACGTATGCAGCACGATGATTCTAGTCGCACTGCCGCGCGCTCTCACCAGACGATTGGTAAGACCGAACCTGGCAAAGTTTTGATTGCTGCGTATAATATTTCTGTTTCACTAAAGGGTTAATACCAGCCTCAGGGATAGACTGCCGCCCAAAGGCGTCTAGCGAAGCGAAAGCAATGTCACCGCCGGATCGCTGTCCAAACATACCCACTCTCCTAGCGACGTTGTCGATCAAAAGGTATTAACCCAACACCGAACATCCAATCAATAATGCCTAATAAACTCGGCGTCCCCGATGAAGTAGTAGTAGGTGAATCTCGTCCCTACTAAAATCAAAGGTCGTGGGTTCAAGTCTCACCGAGTGCATACTACTCGTACCGTAGGGACTTTTTCTTGCGTAAAAGTTGATGAGCGGAAAGCGCACGAGCGTGAGTTAGCAAAATTCGATGAAAATCGACGAGCATAGAAAGCTGAGAAGTGGGAATGCTGAACCCTATGCGCGATAAAAATGAAAGCAATTACCGGGGGACACCTGTGACCACCACTTGTCCAGAAGGTCGCTGAGGGTAAAACCTCTTACTTGCGAGTTGAGCTGGAGGGTTAAAGTGATGATTAAAAAAAAAAGCCCAACGGTTGTCGTCAAACCGTTTCGTTGCTTTGTCGTCGCCGTTATTGCAGGTAGAAGGGAGTTTACGAACGTTTACCTCGCAGTGAAGCAAATAAAAAATAACGTAGGAGTACTCTTCGTAGCCGACGTAACCGGTAAATAGTTCGAGACGCGCCTATCTGTGTACCAACCGTTTTTTTTAGGAGACGTTTTACGACCTTCAATCAGGCTACTTGTTTGTGCGTCTGGCACACGTAGCCTTGCAAGCAATAGACAAAGAACATTGCCGTTGCAATGTGTCATACAGGGCAGTTGTGGCAGAGAGACGAGTATAATACTGCCTCGATACATTTGCTGGTGGTATACTCGTACTGTCAGCGGCCGTCCGCAGAAAAAACACTGTCAGGGCCGCCAAGTCAACTAGCGTCTATCGCAAAAACAGAGCGAAAATATAGGCGTTGCATCGTACATCGTGCACTCGTCAACCTTGTGTGGTGTATGTCGCACATCAAGTGTCACCGTGATTTATGTCGTTGTGAAAGAAGTACGTATAACATCAGCCGTCGACGCAAAGTCAAGTAACTGAGGGTTTATTTTCGGATCGCCCGGAATAAAAACGCCATCACATCGTGTGTCGTGTTGTGTGTTGCACACTGTTTGTGCACTATGAATACTACCCGTTCGTGTTGTTCGTGCTGGTTGGTCGTTTTGTCGTTGTCGCTGTCGTTGTGTCGTGGTGTCGTTTTGTCGTTGTTGTCGTTATTGTCGTTTGTGGTTTTGTCGTTTTGTCGTTGTCGTCGTCGTTTCACGTCGGTTTCATGCGGGGCAACTTCAACCGGCACAAGTCGGGCCAACTTGTTTTGAGCTCCCTCTCCCTCCCACCTCCCACCTCCCACCCTGCATCATCAAGCAAGTCAATACCGTCAAAGCCTCAAAGCATCAGGCCTAACAGCCCACAAGCCTCGAAGAGGTTTATCTGTGGCTACTCGTATATACGAGTGCAAGTACGAGTATCGATGATGAATGGTCACAGTGTCACGAGCGCAGAAGAGAACGCGAGGGCCAAATCAAGGCTTGGCAGACAGGAACGCAAGAAAGCGCAGCAGAGAGCCTTCAAAACAGGGGTGTGGGACAAATGCCGATATCGCGTGCCAAACAGAGAGAGGTACTGCGCGCAGCCAAGGTCAGTCAGTGCTTGTATCACACTCCTGCACTCCTGTGCTCATGTTGTTACACTTGTACGAGTTTTCCTTCTTCCAAGATGCTATTAATATTCAAGCTACTACGAGTAGTACTACACTATTAATAGTTGTACGCGCCCTTTAGGGAATTGCTTGCTGTTATTTGGGGCTTACGTACGTACATATGCCAGGTACGTACCTGGTACTGGTACATAAAACTTACCAGGTATCTATTTTTGTCCTCCCGATGCCGTTGCTTCCCTCGGCATATACCCTCAACGCTCAGGCCATCCTCAGCCCCTAATTGCCGAAAAAAAAATTACTAGCTTTCTTTCTTTACTTCGAGTTCTTTGCTGAACCTTTCCGGGTATCTCAAGGTTCTTTGTTTCCTCTATTATCTTCTTAATATACTCTCAACGCTCAGCACATCCTCAGCCCGTAATTGCCGAACAAAATAATATTATTTGCTTGCTTTCTTTTGCTCATCCCATCTATTATCTTCGCACTTTTACTTTCTCCTTCTCCCTCCCTAATTAATAGTCGTAACTCAGATCCGGGGTCACTTAGCAGGCTCTTCTCTCTTCTCCCCC
>JAYJMJ010000488.1:606130-621843 GCA_036873875.1 Laminaria ephemera | reverse complement strand
CCCGGTCCCCCCACCAGTGGTAGTAAGACTACAGCTATTTTTATTTATTTTTTAGTCAGATATTGCCCTCCTCTAAGAAGTTTATAGTTTCCGTGCGCAGCTTGATTATGACCGACGTCTTCGGATCACACTGTTGACGCTGGCGCTAACTAGTACTAAAATAATTCGCCGACCTATAATCCTTCATGATACACATCCCGTAACACGCGCAATCGGAGTATCACACGCAGCTTGCAACGATGAGGTTCGACGAAATCCGAGATCTCACAGCTGTAGTGATTATTATAAAAATATACCACCGGGTAGATATCGTAGCCTACTGTTGCAGCTGCCGCTGCTGCCGTAGTGCGTATGCGTGTGCGTGAAAGGCCACCACTACAATACATATAGCCAGACCACCGGCCACCACCAACAGATACATGCATACCCAGGGCATGTGCGAGCAAACCCCCCTCTTTGACTCGTTTCCCGGTTGCTCCCCGGGCCTACCGACCACGACTACCCTTCAGCTTCTGCCCTCTAGCTCCCTATCTCCCTTATCAACGCCAACGATCCCCACTGCATAACTACCACCAGGGTGCTACAAAACCACTTGCCTCCACCAGCTGACAGTTCCAACTATGATACGAGGTAGAAACACACTGGCACTGCGTAGCATACCACATCGTACCCATTGCCGGAATAAAAACTAAAAAACGGTTCTTTTGCTTTTAGATATCTGACCGCTCCAAGGAAAATATCCAAAAAATACCAATGAGTAGATGTCGTACGGCAGCCTACTTCTGCTGGAGCCGTTCTGCTGTAGTGTGTGTGCGTGTGCACGAAAGGCCACCACTACTATACAGGCAGGCAGACCACCGCCCACCACCGACAGATACATGCATACCTAGAGTCTGTGCGAGCAAACCCCCGTCTTTGGTTCTTTTCCCGGTTGCCTCCCGGGCCTGCCGACGATGCCTACCCTTCAGCTTCTGCCCTTTAGGTCTCCATCTTCTTTATCAACGCCAGCGATCACCACTACATACCTATCATCAGGGTGCTACAGAATCAGCCGCCTCCATTAGCTAACCACTCCATCTATGATGCGAGGTAGAAACACACTTGTACTGCGTAGCATATCATATCATACCCATTGCCGGAATATAAACTATAAAACGGTTACTATTTTGTTTTTAGACATCTGGCCGATCCAAGCAAACGATCCAGAAGATACCAGCGGGTAGATATCGTAGCTTGCTGCTGCTGCCGCTGCTGCCGCTGTAGAGTGTTTGCGTGTGCGCGAAAGGCCAACACTACTGCACAAACAGTCAGACCACCGGCCCCCATCCACGGGTGCATGCATGCCCAGGGTCTGTGCGAGCAATATCTCGTCTTTGGCTCTTTGCACGCTTGCCCCCCGGGCCTACCGATCATGCCCACCCTTCGGCTTCTGCCCACTAGCCCCCTACCTCCCTTACCAATGTCAACGATCTCCACCTACATACCTACCACCAGGGTGCTACAGAATCACCTGCCTGCACCAGCTAACCACTCCATCTATGATACGTGGTAGAAACACACTGGTACTGCGTAGCATATCTAATTATACCCATTGGTAAGGTATGTCGACGAAAATAGTTTTAAACGGTTCAATTGAAGGCCTAAAACAGTTATACGTTGTTTGTCGTCCCATGACACTTTCAGATATTTGTTGCACAGGCACAGCTGCGCTCTTTGACGGCGAAACAACAAATAGCAGTTCTTTGGCCATGGCGCCCTTAACGACGGGACCGTGATTTCGAGGTTTGTTCGTTATTGTTGGTTGTGTTATACCATGTGCACATCCGTGTGGTCGGCCGTTTTTGTCACATATTTCGCAGGGTATACCCGCTTCTGCATGTAGTCCATCTATTGCAACCGGTGATGTCTTCTTTCCGATGCCAATTTTTTCCCAAAAGACACCGATATCGCACGTTGTGCGGCAGCACAAGGCGCCATGCTGCCGCAGTCAGCGGAGATTGAGTCGTGTTTCACCTGTTTCGCTATCGTGGTATCCACCACTTCTTTTTCATGTCGTTCTTAGTCATCACAACCAAAAGGCTTTGGCCGGAAAAGAGTTTTCTATTTTGACTGCTCGAATGCAATGCAATGGGTAGGTATGCTGTTGTATACACGTGTTTGCGTACGGTTGCAATTTTAGACACGTGCTGTCGCCTATGATCGTCGTGCGGGACTACAGCAGTGATGGTGTTCATTCAACCGTGTCGTTTATTTGTGTTAAGGTGTTGACAATGGTTGTATTGAACGAACCAAGACAGCAATCCAAACACCGTTTTTTCCAACGATACTCTAAGCGATACTCTAAGCAAAAATGAAAATTCGCTCCCTACACAATTAAAAAATATATTTTCATTATATATAAAAAAAAACACCACAACAGCTGTGAGATCGAGGATTTCGTCGACACTCATATTTGCAAGCTGTGTGTGATACTCCGATCGCGCGTGGTGCGGAATGTGGATGTCCTCACGAAGGGTTGTAGGTCGGTGACTCCCATTAGTACTAGTTCGCACCAGGGTCAACAGAGTGATACGAAGACGGTGGGCTTCAATCAAGCTGTGCACGGAAACTGTAAACCTCTTTGAGGGGGACAACATCTGACGGCTGTGGGACGCACCAGCTTTTATGTATATAGTCTGAATACCGGTGAGGGGACGGAGGGGGGGGGAAGGGTATTGTAGGTAGTGTTTGAATCGCACAACAAACAGGGCTTCTGCACGCATGGTGTTGGACCTAAGGAGATGACGTGGATCAGGTGGGTTTAGGCAGTTTTTAGATTGCATAATGAATAGGGGTAACTGCCTGTATGGCGTCCCCGATGGTCTAGTGGGTTAACCTCGTAACCACTAAGGTCAACGTCACGGGTTCGAGCCCCACCGAGTGCATACTCGTACTCGTAGGGACTTTTTCTTGTGCTAAAAATTGACTTGCGGAAAGCGCGAGAGCGCGTGTTAGCAAAATTCGATGAAAATCGACGAGCGTTGGAAATGTTGAACCCTCTGCGCGATAAAAATGAAGGCACGTACCGGGGGGGGGGGAGGGACGACACCTGTGACAACGGCTTGTCCAGAAGCTGGAAAGTAAAAAAGTGATTAAAAAACATTTTTAAAAAATGGTCCGGGACCTAAGACGCATGCTACAATAGAGGTAGCACCTTTTGCCGTTTTTGTTTCTGAATGACGGGGCTCCTTAACCTAAGTTCGTCGAGATGTCATTCTTGTTCTGTAATATGATGGTCTTGTTGTATGCCTAGGCCATGGGTTTTTTCATCGGGTTGCACTTGTAGTTTACTCAAAATCGGTTTGTGGGTGAAGTACAGATCTCTTCGAGTGAGGAGCCTCGGAAAGCAATGATATCATTCACCTCTATCGTAGCATGCGTCCCAAGGAGGTTATGGGGATCAGGTTAGTGGTGGTGTTATATGTGAATGTTAGTGGTTTCAATATTTCGATGTGTATAAGTCAATGTCTGAACGCATCACATCAGGGTTTACACCAGAAGGATATGATGTACATAATCTATATAACCCGTTTTTCACGGGAGCAACGTGGTGTTTTATTTGAACGTTAGGGGTTTTACGATTTCGTTATGAGCAATAGTTAATGGTATTCATATCTTATTGTTGTTGTTTCTGAACGTATCACACCAGGGCTTGCACAAGGGTGATATAATGCACGGCGACTATACCACTAGGTTTCGCGGGGACAATACCCGTCGGCTATGGAAGTCGTAATCTTTTTAGATACTAAATTGTGGGGAAGGCTCTTTGTGGGGAGTGAGTGGGGTGGGGGGGGGGATGTACTCATTTCGTGCATAGCCGTAGGCATATGACCATTGACTCTCGCATCCCTACAATGCCAGGACGGAGCACGTCGGGTTTTCATCGACCAGGCAGACATCGCGTGCACCTAGCGCGAAGCGCCGTGAGGTGTTCGGCGAGTCGCATTAAGGGTGGGCTGCATCCTACTAAGAACCACTTGTGAGGTGGACTTCCGCATCATGTCTGTACTTTCTTGCAAATTGGACTGACAGCTTCGAATGAATTTAGTTGTTTTCTAGTGTGGCCACTTCCAGAGACAGCAATGGGGATACTATGTAACGACTTCGTTAGTGCCTTACCCTATACATACTACGTGATACCATCCCCCTTGCACGGAGTTAAGGTTCTCCACTCCGCACAACATGATCCAACTCGACCACCATCTCGGGTACCGCCAAAACATAAAAACGAGAAAAAAAAGAAGATGGTACCCTGATGGTCTAGCTCACGTAGTGAGAGGCGTGTTTTACAGCGTCGTTTCCAACCGACACCAACCCCGTACGGACCATGGGGCGAGCACTTTTATACCAAAAACATTGCTGCCGGATGAGGCTCTTTAAGTGAGGAACTAGCTAGTCAATAATAGTATCGTTTGGACGCATGCTACTAGTAGCGCGGTAGAGGTGCACCAACTATTACGGGGGTATAGTAACATAGTAATGAGGACCAAATATGGTCAGTAAAAATAGTGTAATATATAGGTTTTTGTGTGTATCGTAGGTCCTTATTACTATGGTACTATGGTCCTCCGTAATAATTAGTTTCTGAGGCTCCTTCCTCACTTGAGGAGTTCTATACCTTACCCAAAAACTGATTTTGAGAAAAAACAAAGTGCTGTTAATACCCGATCGAGGTATACACCACATGATGTTGCAAAACAAGAATGGCATTCCGACGATAGAGGGTTAAGAAGCCCCGTCATTCAGTTTGTATCTACACAAAGTCATTCGGTGTATATACCGGTATACATGTTTTTGTCGGGGTAAGCGTACGATTTTTGTCAAAGTGAGGTTTTCAGCTCCTCAAGTCACAGCATGCTACATATTTAAAAGCTAGGTGCACCCCTATGTTACCATTTAAGGCCATTACCATAGCAATAAAACACCCTTATGTTACTATTTAAGGCCATTACCATAGCAACAAAACACCCATTTATGTTACCATTTAAGGCCATTACCATAGCAACAAAACATGCTACATATTTAAAAACTATAGGTGCACCCCTATGTTACCATTTAAGGCCATTCCCATAACAACAAAACACCCTTATGTTACCATTTAAGGCCATTACCGTAGCAACAAAACATGCTACATATCCAAAAACTAGGTGCACCCCTATGTTACCATTTAAGGCCATTACCATAGAAACAAAACACCTTAGGTTACCATTTAAGTCCATTACCATAGCAACAAAACATGCTACATATTTGAAAACTATAGGTGCACCCCTATGTTGCCATTTAAGGCCATTACCATAGCAACAGAACATGCTACATATAAAAAACTAGGTGCACCCCTATGTTTCCATTTAAGGCCATTACCATAGCAACAAAACACCTTATGTTACCATTTAAGGCCATTACCATAGCAACAAAACATGCTACATATTTTAAAACTATAGGTGCACTCCTATGTTGCCATTTAAGGCCATTACCATAGCAACAAAACACCCTTATGTTACCATTTAAGGCCATTACCATAGCAACAAAACATGCCACATATTTAAAAGCTAAGTGCACCCCTATCTTACCGTTTAAAGGCATTACCACGAGCAACAAAATAATAAGAATATCACTAAACGGTTTTTACATTTATATATACGTATGTTCAGAGTGGTACTATTCAAAGAAAAATATATCGGTCAACATGCTACTCACGTTTTTGTCGCGCGATAGCTTGGAGTCCTTCTTGGCGATGTCGAGGAGGGCTGTCGTCACCCAGACACTAACTCCGGGTCCGTGTAGGCCGGCCTTGAGGGTCTTGTCGATTACCACGACTTGTACAGCCTCGGGCAGCTCCAGTCTAGCACACATCGACGAAATGCACCTATGTCCGTACGTACAGTATGTATAAATATCGCACAGGCATACATAACCGCCGATGAGACAGTAGAGAGAGGGAGGGAGGGGAGGGGAAACGTGCGAGGGGGTCACGGACAGACGGAAAAGAAGCTGAATCGCTGCTGCCTGTACACCACGGCTCATAGGTACAGGGGGGTGCAATCATTACTATTATTATTATTATTGTTGTATTTATTGTATTTATTGTTGTTATTGTTATTATTACTATTATTATTATCATTATCATTACTATCATTATTATTATTACTATTATTATTATTATTATTATTGTTACTATTATTATTATTATTACTATTTATATTGTTATTGTTATTCTTAGTATTAATAATATTACTATCATTATCATTATTACTATCATTGTTATTATTATTATTATTTATATTATTATTATTATTGTTATCATTAGTGCTATTATTATTATTATTATTATTTTTATTATTATTATTTATTATTAGTATTATTATGTATGATTATTATTCATATTTTCGGTAGGGGGGAGGGAGTAGTCATGCTCATCCATACCTTCTACTCCTAAACTGTTCGAACGATGCCATACTGAAAAAATGCACGAATTATGACCATATTGTCATTGTCATCGTCATCGTCCCAACCCAAGGGACGTGTTGATTTATGTATCCATCCCACGTTTAGTCATTGTTTGACCTCACCCGTGGAAGACGTGGGCGTAAAGCGCGCTCGCTCTTTCGGCCTCGGAGAGGTGTTTAATGTCCATCATCGCATCTCCCAGCAGAAGGTCTTGCACCGCGCGGCTGCACTTGTCGAAGGCATACCGAGCTACCTGCCGCCATTGGGGGGATAGGGGAGATGGTTTTGGATATGTGATATGTGATACTGTAGGTGATACGTTGCAGTAGTGTACCCAGTTTAAGACCACCCCGTGACAAGGCAATTTATTAGGTGGTGGTCTTGTCTGTACTATTAATAGTATGGTCTTACCTTTTACTACTGCCAAAAAGGTCCTATATTAATTCCAAGTGCTGTTTTTTTCGTGACAAGTCGATTTACCTGGTCTTATCTCCCGTAACGTCTTCAAGCCGACTTACCTGGTCTTATCTCCGGTAAGGTCTTAAACCGGATGGTCTTAAAATGGGTACGTACGTACACCACTTGTAGCTTCGAGCTGACAACAAGATGCAATAAACGTCGAACGAATATTCCCCGGTATTACATGGAATTTTGTTTGACCGGGTTGTTTGCCCACGGCAAGGGTAGCCCCCAAACTCTCTCAAGCTGATAACTTGAGGAGCTAGCTCTATACTTCACCCAAAACCTGACTTACAGAGAGAAATGAGGAGCAATCAATCCCACTCCGATCAGGCCAAGTACACCTTGCAACCACGTTTCATTTTCGTGAAATGGCATGAACCACGAGTAACTAGGACTAATTATTACTTGGCGAGGTATTCCAGTTATTATAGTTGCGTTCGGTGTTATATGCGGTTGTCTGAGTCATTGTATCTGACTTGCGCGTCTGTGTGCTTTTACATATTTAGAAATAAGCCAGTTGGAATGGTTGGCGTACTGCGCCACTCGACTAGTACGGAGGACCAAAGTAAGTAGAACCCACCATATACACAAAAACCTACATACTCCACTGTTTTTACTAACCATATTTTGGTCCTGATTACTACAGTATGTTCCCCTGTAATAGTACGTTCGATCTATTGTTAACACGACGAAAGTAACACCCGACTACCGTATCAACTACCGTACAAAATAGCGAAAAACTCCCACCTGTCGGCCGAGCTCTCCTAGAAGACATAAGACATAAGACGACTGACTGTGCTTGTTGTGTCATGCTCTGTGTAGCGTGTAGACCAGGAAACAACAACATTATTCTCGAATGAAAAACTAAAAACCATACAGGGGCTCCCCGCCTCCCCCCTTCTTTTGTCTTGTATTACGTCCTACTAATAATTCGTACATCTCCGTAAATATGAACTAAACCGCGAAGCCCAGCCAGCTCACAACCCTACCGGAACGGTTATTATGTGGCTTTTAGTATGCCCGCGCCAAGCCATTTAACCTATCTTAAGTCGGCGTTTCTCTTAAATCGGGCTCTCTTCAGTCGTAGCCCCCCCCTGAAACCAATAGCAATTGCTCGCCTTCTGGCGGGTCTTCTCGTCGGTGACCACCCGCCCCGCTGCCGCCGCCCAGGCGTTGAACAACTCCAGGCTGGAGGTCTCGTCGTTCCCAGTTGCATTGAGGATGGCCTTGCAGGCGTAGTCAAAACCCTGCCATTGCACAGCAGAAACGAACGCAATAACATCTGAATCATAGGAACAAACGCAATATCCGACTTACACATCACCAGAGGACGTACATACGATAGATCGCCAGAACAACGAACGATGTATCTGAGCTACAGATAGTCGGAGCACAACCAATATTACCCGCACAAGTTTTCTGGTCATTTTGCATACTGGTATACCCCGTTGAGGATGGCCTTGCAGGCGTAGTCGAATCTCTGGCATAGCAGAAACGAAAAACGAACAAAATATGTGAGTTATAGATGACCAAAAACACTGACGAAATAGGTTTATTCCTATTGTTACGGGGAACATAGTAATGAGGACCAAATATGGTTAGTAAAAACAGTGGAATATATAGGCTTTTTGTGTACATCGTGGGTCCTGATTAATATGGTCCTCCTTAATAGTTCAAGACATGAGTTTGTTTGTACATCTGATGGAGACGATAAACGAAAAACTGGGCATGAGGAATCACACTTCTAAGGGTAATAGTGGGGTACAAAAAACAGAAGACGATGCCTGACTTACACATGAGCAGATTATACATTGTAGTCGTCTCGTATACCTGCATGTACCGTATGCTCTAGAAGGTTTGGGAATTGTGCGTTTTGATTGTGCTTCCAACCCCTGATAACGTACTCCGCAAAGTTTAGAAACACATCATACTACCTATGCACCTAGCATTAACAGCACCTGAGTGTACCCGATAGTCGGACAGCCTTTGAGGAATTTCTTGATAACCCGCTGGATCATTCCTTTCACGTCGTAGCCCAGGCTCATGCGCCGCACATCCCACGCTAGCGTGTCCAGATCTCTCTTCGAACGTCTTGTGGTAACCCAGCAGTCGCGTGCTTGCCACGACCAAGACATTGCGTATTTGCGCCAGCGAGCGATGCGTCCGTCGGTAGACTCGGGGAGCGGGCCACCACTGCCATCTTCATCGTCTGTGTCCTCGAAGCCTAGCGCGTCCATCATGCCGCGGCCTAGTCCCGACATGAAACCGTTAAAAGTATCTCCAACCTGGTCGAAGATCGAAGCATCCTCATTGTTACCACCACCGTCAGGACTACCGGCGTTGTCATCAGTCCTCCTCCCCCTACCGCTCCCAACGCCACCACCTCGCCTCTCTGGCCCATCGCCGCCGCCGCCACCGCCATTACCACCGCATCGCGCGCGCGGTTCATCGTCGTTAAACCCGACTAAAGCGAGGAGTAGAGTAGTAGCGAACTGCGCCAACTGCACCCGCCACGTGGTGTCTTCTACTTCTTCGTCTGTCTGGGACTCCATGTTTTGTTCTACCGCACCGATTTCTTGGTCTACCTGAGACAAGGCGGTTTCTCCGAAAGAATCGTCGGGCAAGACAAACTCCTCCTCCTCCTCGGACTGGAGTTGACGTGCCAATTCGGCATCAAAAGCTAACGCGGTAGCGCCATGACGAGCTGCTGCCCACGCTCTGACCGGAAGTTCTAGATCGTCGAGGTAGTTCGAGTTGTGCTCTCCTGTCTGAGGTAAAGCGTGATCTCCAACCACATCATCAATTTCTTCACTTTCCTGAGGCAAGGGTGTTTCTCCGAACGCATCGTCTGGCACGACAAACCCGTTGTCATCGTTAAGATGACGAGTTAAGGCCGCATCATAGGCTAGCGCCGTGTTGTGGTGAGCTACTACCCACGATCCAACCGGATCTTGTTCGTCAAGGTAGTACAAGTCGTTGCACTCGGAGCCGGTGTCTGAGTTGGTGGTTGGCGGGGTGCTGCTGGTGCTGACGTTCTCAGTGGATGAGTTGTGGGTCTTATACTGGCCTGGAGCTAGGCTAGGAGCCCTGCAGAGGCAACAAAGCGCGACGAAACAGCACATCCGGGAACAAGTTGGGGTTAGGGTTGGCGTTAGGGTCAGGGTTAGGGTCAGGGTTAGGGTCAGGGTTAGCGTTAGGGTTAGGGTTAGGGTCAGGGTTAGGGTCAGGGTTAGGGTCAGGGTTAGGGTCAGGGTTAGGGTCAGGGTTAGAGTCAGGGTTAGGGTTAGGGTTAGGGTCAGGGTTTGGGTTAGGGTTAGGGTCAGGGTCAGGGTTTGGGTCAGGGTTAGGGTCAGGGTTAAGGTTAGGGTCAGGGTTAGGGTCAGGTTAAAGGTTAGGGTTAGAGTTAGGGTTAGGGTCAGGTTTAGGGTCAGGGTCATTTGGGTAAACTGGCTCGAGGTCGTAAAATTTGTTACGAGTAGTTATCCGTGACCGTACTACAGTATCCTCCCCCAATGAGGGCCGAAAAAAATTGTTTCAACGGAGCAGAAGAAATGGCGAAAAAAAACGCGGTTGTCGGAACGATGTTTTGCTGATTTGTCAAAACTGTAACCTCCGGAATCTTGATACTATACAATGACAGCGTTTTTTTCATGACATGAGAAAAGGCGCCAGCTGTGAACAATAGTTGGTCGACACTCACCTTTGTAAGCTGTGGGGCTGCGAGTTGGCTAACTATACCCCGCTGACTAGATACTGTTTGGCTAGGTATTGCAGTTAGTTCCTTGCGGTAATTTTTCGGATTTCTTCGTTTTCTGTATCTGAATGATGCGTTCATGGATCGCAACGCAGCAAAAAAAAATGGAAAGAAGTGGGGAAGGGAAATTGGGAAACAGTAGGAGTAGGCAGAGAGCCATAAGAGAGATACAACTGCTTGACGGAAGGATATTCGATTTATATCGGAACGGCATCTACGCTACTTTGTTGGAGGGCAAAAATGATAATATTAATAATCGTAATATGTTTTACATCGAGAAATACTTAATTTCTGTTGGACGCCAATTTCAGCCAGCTCACAGCCCTGTTACGGAGGTCCATAGCAATCAAAACCCACGATATACACAAAAAGCTATATATTCCACTGTTTTTACTAACCAAATTTGGTCCTCATTTCTATGTCCCCCCGAAATAGTATGGGTCATTCCTAACGAACGCAAAAAAATCTCTATTCCTGACATTTTGAAATTCTGAAATGTCACGTTTTCAAAAAAACAAAAATCCCTCTTTTTTATTGTCAGGAATCCTGACATCAATTTTAATGGAAATTTACAAAACAATTTCAAAATCAGGATTCCCGACAAAAAATATCACGATTGACGAAAATTCCACGTTTTTTTTGTCACGATTCCTGACATTTTTTTTGTGTTCGTTAGGAAGGAACACTAAGCAGCGTGATATCTAAGAATTTACCGTGACCTGTGAATGACCCTAACCTATCATACCAAGTTACACCACGCACGACCGACGTATGGCATTAGATGTTTTATATCACCGACCTATGAATAAATCCTGTTGTAATTTCGAAGGTTAAGAGTGAATATATTGTAGTGACCCTAAGAAGGATTTATTATTAATAGGTCGGCGACTCCTCTGGTGTCATCATATGATACGTAGTATGGGGATGACGTCGAATCGAAGCGATGCTTCGTTCGCGACCACGGCTACGCCAGGGGGGGATGTACTCATTTCATGCATAGCCGTAGTCTTAAGACCGTAGACCCTCGCATCCCTACAATGTCGGGACGGAGCACGTCGGGTTTTAACCGACCAGGCAGACATCGCGCGCACCAAGCGCAAAGCGCCGTGAGGTGTTCGGCGAGTCGAATGAAGGGTGAGAAGCATCCTATTAAGAACCACTGTGAGACAGACTTCCGCACCTTGTGCGTACGGGACGTAAGGGGGGCACTTTCAAGGCTCGCGCGAGTGGCTACCCTATTTCTTTTTGGAAGCTTAAGTTTTTTTGTGCTTTTCGATTTGACGATATTCACCACCACCATCGAACTAGTTGTTTTCTCGGGCAAAGCTGAAGTAGGAAACGACGATAATCAACCTCGAGCGCCAGTCACTCGGTCTGTGTGCTGCTCTGTACGATACTGTTGCCGTACTTTGATTGGAAACAAACTAGGCAAAACCTGTGACTCACATGATGATGCTTTCTAGCCAGTCGGGTATACACGTCGTTGGCGACAGTAGCAGTAAAAAGACCACCCAGAAGAAGGGGCGCTTGATCATGGTCTTCATGGTTATCATGCCAACCGTCTGGAGAACACAGAAAACAACAAACACGTATGTCATAGTAGAGGGTAGCGTTTGTTCACGATATATATAGTTCGACGCAGCAAAAAATCGACGAGAGTTTGGGGTGCTTAACCAATGTGCGCGACAATTATAGGAAGGTAGTGACTGGGCGCTGGATGGCCATCACGATTATCATGATAGCCGTCTGGGGAACACGGAAAGCAAGAAACAGCTGCGGAGCATAGTAGTAGATGATCGTGTTTGTTCACGGTGCACCTCGACGCGTAAAACTCGACGAGCGTTTGGAGTGCTTAACCAATACCGGTATGCGCGACGAAAATAGGAAGGTAGTCGTACGGTAGTGACTGGGATAGGCCGGAGGGAGGGCAAGCTGTACGTTATGAAGTATTTCCTATTAATAGCGTTTAGAGTACGTACTACCCTAAGATGGGATTGGTATGTCCCTGCAGTTTCCAGGATTAGAAAAGCACACGAAAAACAGTTCGTTTGTAAAACAGGCAGACTGCACAACAACAAAAAAGTTAAACACTTCGTAGAAAAACACACGAAAACATTTCGTATGTAAAACAAGCACACTACGAGTAGACTAGAAAAACACACGATATTTCGCAAGTAAAAAAGCAGGCTGGACTTCGTAGAAAGGCACACGAAAAACGTTTCGTATGTAAAACAAGCACACTGGACTAGAAAGCACACGAAGAAAACTACGACCGTAAAACAAAAGCACACCGGACTAGAAAAACACGCAAAAAAAGGCACGTAAAATAAGCACACTGGAGACTAGAAGAAGAGCACACGAACAACATTTCGCAAGTATAAAAAGTATACTCGACTATTAATAGAAAAACTCACGAAAAACATTTCGTACGTGAAACACGCACACTGGACTAGAAAAAGACACAAAAAGCATTTCGTACGTAAAACAAGCAGGCTGGACCATGAATAAAAGCACACGAAAAACTTTCGTAAGTAAAAAAAGCAGACACGAATACTGGTGCGAGCATACATGGTGTGGAGGAGAGTAGACGACGATACGGTTTAACTAACCACCGAGTCTGCGAGTCTAGCCAGGCCCTCGGACCGGCCTGCACCAAGGATACGGCCACGCACAGGGCTAGCCATAGCTCTCGACGATCAAGGTCTGTCGCCATAGTCGTGGGTGGAGCGAAACCACATCCTACAGTGGGCAGCAAGGAACGGAATCACTGGCAAGAGCTATACACGATCATATAGAATGTACGTAGCCCACAGCTCTGCTACTAAGAATACGTGCTGCCAAAAGCTGGAGGTGCAGACTCTGCTTTCCCTCGTCGCGGACACCAACACAAACGCCCACGGCAATCACGCGACGGCCGCTCTTTCAAGCGATAACCCATGGCATATCTTGTCATCGACCGAGTGCGAGTGCGGGGCGGTGTGGTACGCACCCCTCTTCTGTCCTACGTTCTCCCCCGGACAATCGAGCAGATTTCGCGTACGAGTAGCGACACCAAAAATCAAGAACCCAAGCGTTTTTTTCGTGCTCGATACCTTTATATACAAGTGAATAAAATAACACCAGTAAAAAGCAGTACTACTCCTAAGCAGAAGTCGTAGCGCCCAACCATGCGATGTGCGGCCCTCACAGCCCGCAGCGAACATTGGCCGACCACGAGCGACGGGGCGACGGGACGATGAGACCGAAGATAGGCTCACCTTTTTTCGCAGTTTAGCGAGTAGCTTATCTTAGACGTAAGATGTCTTGAGTGCTACGAGTGGTGGTCTTGTTGTGTTTGTGGCAGCCTGCCTTGCCTGCTAGCCTTGCGACTTACCTTGAGAAAAGGCGAAGTTCCTGTTAGAGTATGGGGCAGACTGGTTTGATTGGACGACGAGTTGCGCCGTCGGGCCGATTAAAAAACGCGGTTGAACTCACGCGGTTCAACTCACAGACGAGCACACGAGCACGGTACGCCTGCTGGGGGAAACACTAATGATCCGGCCACAACACCCACGGATCTTGCCGAAGGAGGAACTGAACAGCTAGATCATCCGGCAGTGGTCCACCAGTCTTGTCGCGTGATGGCTGATGGCTGATGGTACGATGGTGCGTGACTTGTCGTACGTTATTTTTTACGCCATGCGCAGTATGCGCGCGTTGTGGATTGCGCGTGCGGCATGCGGCGGGATAATAATCCTAATGAAACGGTCCAAAATCCCAAAAACAATAATAATTTTTGTTACTGTTCGGGATTCGTGTTACAGTTTTTGGTTGCCTCTGTTTCAACCTTGACGTGCGGGAGGAAAGCATTGACAGCCCGTCGTAGACGAGGCTTGCCCAGCACATCGAGCATGGAGGAATGCATGCACGCCCCGGGTCTGGGGTCCTTGCTTTTGTTCCCTCGTCGCGAGGTACTCTCCGTGTATCCCTAGTTTCTAGTTTGGCTCTAGTTTCGCCGCGTTTCGATATTAAAGGAGTTCCACAAAATATGTAGCGTGTTTTCTTCGGGGAGATTAGCCAAAATCGCAATTTTGAGACGCGAACTGTTGCGTTGGCAAGGCTTGGGAGCGCCCAGAGAGCCCACACAGCGTAAAACCACCATCGACAGGGAGGAGGAGCGCCCCCTTCGAACGCTTGGCAAAAAAAATAGACATAAAGGCAATGCGGCGCCCGAGAGCGGTGTCCTTCCAACGGGCAAACTCATCACCAAGAAACTCTCCGCCTTTGTCTTGGCTTGACCGTCCGGGCTTGGGCGTGGCTCCTCGAGGCAGCGGGGATAGCGCTCATCGCGGTGGGGGGAGGACTACCCCCTTGGTATCACTGCTTAGCAGTCCAGCAGGTGGCGGCTCCGCTGCGGATGGTAGAGGTACTGATTGGACAGACTCTACACAGAGTCTGCTATTCCAAGTGGTATTTTGGCCGCTAACGTTATGCCTCATGTTGGTAGGATCCGGGTACCGGCTGTTGCTTCGCGTGGGCTGTTCACGTTCACCGTTGCGCTTTCGCGATCCCCCGGGGTGGATAGTTCGAGCTATGGCCACTCCCCTTCGGTTGGTTAACCCACCTGTGTCGCTTGGCATCGAGAACTTGAAAGCTTGCCTCGGGGTCCAGGGGAGGGGCAGGAGCTCCTCCTCCTCGCCTGTCATGCTCGTCGGCAATCACAACCTGTTGGGCCTTGACTGCGTCTTGGTATTGGACGAGGTGGGTGGGGTGAAGAGAGGGGTGGAAAGGGGGTGGAGGGGGGAGGAGAGAGGGGAGGGGAGGGGAAGGTAGGGTAGGGTGGGGTATGGTAGGGTAGGGTAGGGTAGGGTAGGGTAGGGTAGGGTAGGGTAGGGCTCTGCCTTCTGATTCAACAGTAGAGGTACGAGTATATGGCGTCGCTTTTCGTATATATATACAAGGCGCTTCGCTCCGCGGGCGGCATCCGCCCGCTGCGCTAGCTCAGACGAGCAAAACGAGAAGCGGACAGAGG
>JAYJMJ010000488.1:553350-565745 GCA_036873875.1 Laminaria ephemera | reverse complement strand
ATAAGTCAGATTTTGTCCCTCTATAAGAAGTTTGTGCTGTAGTTTCCGTCCACAGCTTGATTAAGACCAACGTCTTCGTAGCACACTGTTGACCCTGGTGCTAACTAGCACTAAGGGGAGTCGCCGAGCTATATATCCTTGATGAGGACATACACAACCCGTAACACGCGCGATCGGAGTATCACACACAGCTTGCAAAGATGAGTTCGACGGAATCCTAGATCTCACAGCTGGAGTGTATTTAATTTTTTTATAAAAACTGGCTCCCCTTCTCCCCCCTCTCCCCCCTCTCCCCGGGAAGATTCTATTAAAAAATCCCTTTCTGGGGACCGAAATGGTTGAAGTACAATTCTCAATGTGTTCGTTCTGGGCAGCCCGTTCTGGGGGGAACCGACGAGCTCTCAGCAGGGGGGGTGACATCGATAAATAAGCGAATAAACCGGCAGTTCGATCGTGGGTGTTTGCGATCAATCGTCAACATATTCGGAATTTCCTACTGATGTACAGTACTCGTGTTACACCAGGTAAGGCTTCTACGTGTAGCGTCTGCGTAAAAAAGTGTCGTCTGAACTGAAAAAAGTATCGTCGGTCTTACAAAAGTACCGACTGTCCTGAAGTCAGTAGGATTCGCAATCCAACCACTATTAGCACGACAATCAAAATCATGTGTTAGCTTACACGACTCCGCAGGGCTCTGCTACGTACTACTACTGCAAATATATATATATATATTTTCCGTTCCTCGTCCCCCATCCCCTCACCAACATATATATATAGTTTTACGTCCTATAACAGTCAGTTCCTGTCCCGCTCTATATAAGAAGTTTATAGTTTCGACGGTAATAAGACGTATATAGTTTTACGTCTTATAGCAGTAAAAATTTCCGCCCTATAGCAGTCAGATTTTGTCCCCCTCTTGAGAAGTTTATAGTTTCCGTGCACAGCTTGGTTAAGACCGACGTCTTCGTATCACACTGTTGACCCTGGTGCTAACTAGCACTAAGGGGAGTCGCCGACCTATATTCTTCATGAGGACATACACAACCCGTAACGCGCGCGATCGGAGGATCACACACAGCTTGCAAATATGAGTTTCGACGAAATCCTAGATCTCACAGCTGTAGTGTACTCGTATTCATATTTTTTTATAAAAATATATCGGTAGTGGTTTGATATGATATCATGCTACCAGGTACATACGAGTATTATATTTGTTTTGCTTGAAATTCCGATCGAAATGATCTGAAGCTCGGAATCGGATTCGCATAATAAATGGCATAGAAAGTAGTCATAAATGGCATACCTGGTAGAAGTAGTCAAACATTATTAGGATATGTTGAACTCTTGGTACTACTTCACATACCACACACGTAGTGTAGACTGTATTTTTATGTGTCTTGGATCATTTTTCACCACCTATTGAATCGAACAAATCGAACTGCTACCCTGCCATACCCATGCGGAGCCCTTGTATTTGATTAAACAGATGCTCGTACTTCGTACTGCTCTACGCCACACGAATAAATGCGGTGCGACTTGAGCTAATGAGCTTCAAACTTCAAACATGTATTGTACCTGGTAGGCAATATGTTAAAGCGTAAGATCTGAAGATCCGATATTGTGCCCTGCAAATGTTACCGGTGTCCAGACTTGCCCGTAGTCCAGATGTCCTGAGCTGACGGCTGTAGGATCGAATAATACTGGACCGACTTGCGAGACCCGGAGAAGATACCCGAAGACGTCAAAAATATACCAGAAACATATCCAAATATACCGGACGAAGATCCAATACCCACGAAAAAGATCCAAAGATACCCGAAGACACCCGAAGACGTTAAAAATATCCCAGAAAAATATCCAAATATACCGGACGAAGATCCAGCACCCACGAAAAAGACCCGAAGATACCCGAAAAAGTTACGATCCCCCCGAAAAAGATCCAAAGATACCCGAACAAGATCTTGCGATCCCCCCGAAAAATATCCAACCCGAACAAGATCTTGAAAATATACGCGAAAAAGATCCAAAGGTGCCGGAAGAAGATTCAATCCCCGTGAAAACTATCCAAAGACACCCGGGAAAGATCCAAAGATACCCGAAAAAGCCCTTGAGTGCTGTACCCACGAAGACCGATACCTGACCCAGACAAACCCAAAGTCAACCCCCAGATACCCAGGGAATCCCGAGCGCGAACCCACGAATTCTGCAGAGCTATGGTCACACGCGTGGATGACCACTTAGCTCAGGGTCGGCAGTTTGCTGAGAATACGCAGCCAGGTTAGATTAACACCCGATGACAAATTTGAGAAAAGCAATATCAGGTACCTGGTACTCTACCGACCCTCTCATAAGAAAGAACCCCACAAGAAACTTAGCCTAAAAAATACGGAGGGAAAAGAATTTCGACAGCTGTTATACTAAAGTTATAGTGTGGGACACACCCTTTCTCAAGTAAGAATTCTGGCGTAAAGCCAATATCTCGGTTTCTTATCTGAGGGCCGGTACTGTATACGTAGTGGCGCAGTAAAAAGAGATGAGCTTCAAACTGACCGCTGTAATGTCATGTTACATAGCGTTGCCAGTAAGAAAAACTGTCAAAGCCGTATGGTCCGGCGGCTTCGTCCGTTTCTTTCATATGATCTGTATTCACGTTGGAAACCCGGATGTACTTAGGGTATATAAAGTGTCATAGCCCATGGTCCAGCAGCTCCGTCCGTTACCCATCATATGATCTATATCCACTTCGGAAACCCGGATGTACTTCTTTAGGGTATACAGTGTCATATCCCATGTCAGCAGCTGCACCCGTTGTTTTACCATATGATATATATATCCATATCGGAAACCGGGATGTACTTAAATTATACCAGATATAAAGTGTCACAACCCATGGTCCAGCAGCTTTGTTCGTTACCCGTCATATTATCTATACCCCCTTGGAAACCCGGATGTTTTTACTTATGGTAAAGAAAGTATCTTGATAGTCCATGGTCCAGCAGCTTCGTCCGTTACCCGTCATACGATCTATATCAATTTTTGGAAACCCGGATGTACCTACTAAAGATAGAAAAAATGTGTCAAACCCCATGCACGGCCCAGTAACTTCGTCCGTTATCCGGGTATCGCCTGACGACCATCAAAGTTCCCACCACGGATGCAACAGCAACAGTGACAACGGCATATTTTCGGTTATTGTAAAAAGAAATGAAGTGCACTTTAGCTTTGAGATCGCGGATTTTGTCGAAACTCATCTTGGCAAGCTGCGTGTGATGCTGTGATCGCGGGTGCTACAGGGTGTGTATGTCCTCATGAAGGATACAGGTCGGTGACTCCCCTTAATGCCAGCTAGTACCAGGGTCATTGTATGTGTACAGGTTCTTATTTTCGTCAATGAAAGAAACGTTGATCACCCATGCAACAAGCAAGGTATACGCAAAGATAACAATTCGTCCTGTATGTAGTGTCAACGCATTCACCGGAGTTTAGGCCTGTGGTTGTCAGGGGACATGCTGCGCCCATCCCCGGGTTTCTTAATTGGATATATGTCCTGTGTCCTCGCATTTGACTATGGAGGCAAGGGCCTCAAGTCAAGCCGTCGTCTGCGAGATGCTTCAGCAAACTTACCCTTATTCCTTTTGAACTGCACCCGCGTTTTGGGGGAAAAACTACTTGGAATTAGTGGGGAATCATTTTTACAATTGTAAAGAGGTAAAGCAGGCTTTACCCGTATTGCCTCAGGTTTATACAAAAATCAAATGGATTCGTACTCCACTTCTTTTTTGTAGACCCAGACAGGGGCGGTATGCCAAAACCAAAACATAATAACAATGAAAGATCCCAGCTTGTCCAGGAGGTCGGTGAGGGTAAAACCTCCTACGAATTTGAGCTGGAAAGTAAAAGTGGTGTGTAATAAAAAGGACAGTTTTTTATATTTCTACAGATCTCCGACCTCATGAATAATGAGTCGAGCTTGTCGAACGAAGTTGCGTACGATTAAACATGTTCCGTCCCATAAAACGTGTACCAGTACAGCAGTACGCGACACCCCTTCAGAACTGCCTCCACATTTTTGGGGAAAAACTACTTGGGATTAGTGTGGGATATTTTTTGCAGTTAGTAAAAGGGCCCTAACCCCTTTAGAACTGCCTCCACCTTTTTGTGGGAAAACTACTTGGAATTAGTGTGGGTTGATTTTTTCAGTAGTAAAAGGGTTCATTCTTATTTTCGGCCAGGGTTCAAATTCTTGTGTAAAGCAGGGTGTGCGCTACACTATTTTCAGCATAAACAATGCTTGTCTCAAGCTTCGAGCAAATTCCGAGTCAGTTTTTCTTATTTCTTAATTTTTCAAGTGCACTTCGTGCAAAAGTCAAGCCAAATGTTCTTGACTCCCAATTTCTTATTCATTGGTATCGCGTACTGTATGCTATGGTACTACTGTATGCTATAGTCTAAAAGCGTGGACGACCACTGAGCTCAGGGCCAGCATCAGTTTTATACCCGCCGCAAGATCCATATCCATCCACCCCGAAATATCCATATCCAACCACCTAGGAAGCCCGGGAATGTACCCAACATGTCCCCTAACGCCCACATGCATTAATGATTGATTGATGATGAAGCACCAGCATCCGTTATACCCGCCGCAAGATCCATATCCATCCACCCCGAAAGATCCATACCCAACCACCTAGGAAGTCCGAGGATGTACCCAAGATGTTCCCTGACGACCACAATGCGCGCATTTGCATATATATTGTAATATAAAGTTCCTCCTTCGGGATGATGTGGTTCGCTTGAAATCCCGGGGGTGTCGCAAGCTGAAAAGGGGGGAAAACGAAAAAAACTTGAAAACCAAAAAACAAATTAGCCACCGCGCAAGTAACCCGGCATATAACACCGACCAGCCCAGACGAGTTCGTAGCTTTGTCTATATATTTTATATAATATCTTGCCTGCACCATTGTGACCGTTGCGACCGATGTGACCGTTGTGACCGTGACAGACGAACAACTCATCAGCGATCGGGAAAGAAGCTTTTCAAGTGTTTCCCACTGAAGCAGAAGGCGCGACCGCTTCGGCAAGTTGGGAAGGATGGCATGGCCGTGGTGCATCATACCAACCGGCGTCATACCAGCCGACATCACACCAGCCGGCAGCATTCCAACCGCACCGCTTGCATCGGAGACATCGCGCGATACAACGCAACAAGTGCACAGCTGAGCTTCTTCTCCCCGACAACGCCTTTGGGTAAATGGAGCACCTTCGACTTCGTCAAACGGCAGCATAGGCCTGGCCACAACAACTACAACAACGACAACCCCAGCATCGAGGAAATTCTTCGCGTTCTTCAACGTCTCGAGGAGGACACCAGGATAGAAACCAAGCGACGTCGCCCCCGGGCCAGGCAGATCGCTAGACCACCCTGGATGAAGCGCCCCACCCCTGACGCGGCGTCGGGGGAGAAAGCTTCGGAAGACATCGGAACTCTGGAGACGAAGCCTTGCACGGAGAAAGCTTTCGAGGACATGGAAACCCCGGAGATGAAATCGTGCATCGTGTCATTGGAGACGGCCGGCATGTCATTGGAGAAGTTCGGCGGGTCGTTCGAGAAGGTCGGTACCACCAATGCCCGAATAATCAAAACGGAAGAAGGTTCGACGGACCAAGCGCAGCAGCCAAGGCTGGGCGGCATGGAGGGGGCGACAGCAGTGGCAGTGGGGGGGAATAGTGCGCCATCCTGCCGTATTTCTGGTAAGGCTTTCGACGCCTACGTCTCAGTGAAGGGGGTGGCGGCAGTCGGAAAGAGAGCGCCGTCCTACCGACCTTCTGTTAAGGTTTTCAATGGCTTTGCGGCGAGGGAGGCGGCGGCGGTGGCGGCGGCAGTGGCAATGCCGCCACCGCCTTCCCGACCTCCCGTTAAGCTTTCCGATGCATTCGCGATGAAACAACAACCACCTTGCGAGGGCAGCAACAGACTCGCCTGGCAGAGGCCGCCCCTCCCCAGGACCATCGAGACCAAGCCGCGGAGGAGCGCGTCGGGCCCTCCATGTGCCAAACGCGTCGCACACCACTGGCGAGCAGGCGGTGCCCCCAAAGCAGAGAGGAAGAGGAACGACGGCCTGCGAAAGGGTGGGACCCCCAAAGCAGAGGGTGGGAATGACGACCTGCGAGAGGCTGTTGGGAACGTCGGTGCTCAGTTTGTGAAGGGGGCACCGGTGTCGGTTGCACCGGTGTCAGTTGGTGTTTACGGTAGTAGGTGTGGACGTTGTGGTTGCACGTGCGAACGTTGTCGCCCGGACGCTGTCGGTGACCTCTCGGTGAATCGAGGAAGCATGCCGTCACCGCCGCCACCGCGTGGCATAGTTGTCGCCGTTCCCGCGTCGTCGACCGAATCTTCGCCGATCGAATCGTCTCTGACCCAACCGTCCCTGACCGAATCGTCGCCGACCTCTAGCCGAGTGGGACTGGCTTCAGGCCATTTGCTGCTGCTGTAGCAGAACGTTGTCACTCGGACGTTGTTGGTGACGTTTCGGTGAATCGAGGAAGCATGCCGCCGCCGCGTGGCATAGTTGTCGCCGTTACCGCGTCGTTGATCGAATCGTCGCCGACCGAATTATCTCCAACTGATTTACCTCCGACCGAATCTTCGCGGACCGAATCGTGGCTGACCGAATCGTCGCTGACCTTTAGCGGGGTGTGCAGCGATGCTGACCCCGGGCTATGGGACATGCACGACTTGTCGCCGACCGATTCGTCGGGGGTGGGACTGATGGCTTCGGGTCAAATGCTGCTGCTGTAGCACAACAACAGCAAAAACTGAACTGTAGTGGCCAGTGGACATCCTGGGTTCATCCCCAGGTTTCCAAGGTAGATGGATGTATGGATCTCGGGAAGAAGAAATGTTCGAGAGTCATCGCCATCGCCATCAATTTCTCCTAACGCCGCCGAAGTCGTTACTCAGCACAACCGGTGGCGTTTTGAATTGGTGAGGACGTCGTTTTGGACATGAGCCACACACGCCGTTCGTATACAGTACAGGGTACTCGTAGCAAGAAGCATAAACACTGGCTTTACCCAGGCTGGGTTTCTTATTTGAGACGGGGTGCGTTCTACAGTAATCTCAGTATAACGGCGCCCGGGTTTCTTATTTTCGTGTAAATTTCAGCTTGAGTGTCTTCAGTGTGCGTTTGCTTGGTATATAGGTGTCCTGTTTTGAATACCAAAACTGACAGAGAGGTCCCTCCCTCCACCGGGCGCTACCGCCGTGGAATACGATTAGTTTTCTGTTCCGCGGGCGGGCCTGCTCTCCTATCAGGGCGACTTCGTCCGATGGCCTTGATAGGAGGGCACATCACTTAGTTTTCGCTGTCGGCTAGAGCCGGTTGCTGAATGAAGCGCGAAGTGGCGTTGGAAAGGCTGTGCCATTTTTTATATGGTATGGGCCATAATACTTTTTTACACTGAACAATGATGTTACAATGAACAATGAACGAATGAACAAAGAATGAACGAAGGAATGAATTTTGTCTCTGAGGACAACGATGTGCTGATGGCACTGTACTTGCTTGAAAATAAGCCTGTAGCATCAAATCGATTTGGGTGAGGTGATTTCGTGTGAACGGCTACAGTACTATAATTTGATGTACTTACGATGTATTTAACTTTTGAAGGTTGAAACGAATTTACAGATGATGTACTTTTTTTTTTAAGTTGAAAGGAGTCGTTCTAGCTGACTCCCGCGGTGGTGCCGCCAATAGATAGAACTCGATATTTTCAATGTTGTACACAAATCAGAGAGGAAGAAAAAGTTTGGAATGATAGAAAAGTTTTGGAGTGAATGCCAGTCTTGTACAGAGAGCAAGCAGATTGAATGGATGGAGAATATCCAAGTATGAGATCATAGTTTATCACGTACCAGTTAACGGTAAAACACAGGGGGGGGCAGAGCAAGGAAGGACGAGGATTGTTGGGCGAGGCAGAGAGGCGAGATTGAGAAGCAGTATAGCGTGGTGATGCTGTAGAGCGAGAAATTACCAGGGCTTTTCACAGGGAAGGGTCAGGATGATTTCAAAACCTTGCGGATCGGGTCGGGTCGGGTCAGAAGGTGTTTGAAACCTCATGCGTCGGATCGAGTCGGGTCAGGAGGTTTTAAAATCTCACCGGTCGGGTCGGGCCCCCTTGACCTGATCCGACCCGCGAGAAGTGATCCGGCCCGTGAAAAGCCCCGGAAATCCCCCGGTAGGAAACCGAGGGTCACTATTTTTGGGACGCTGAGAAATTTGGATTAAGAACCCATGCTCAGCGGCGAGCGCTATACATACAGTAAATCCTGTGTATTTGCCTCATGCTCAACATTAGCGTCACAATACGGTTTTAGCCTTGCCTCGGAGTAGTAGGTGTGCATTGCTGGCGGGCCCGTTCTTAGAGACGATTTGGCAAGAATGAAGGAACGGAAATAATCCAGGTATGATAGCATATCTTATCACGTAAAACATGTGGAGGGGCCAGGGGCAAGGAAGGACAAGTTGTTGGGCGAGGCCGAGAGGCGAGACCGAGAAGAAGCAAACAGTACGTAGTGGTACCGACCGCCGTGTGGACGGGATTGAATTTTGCGATTGTTTGCAAAAACTTGTGGTCGCTTTGGGACATCCTGCGTGCAATCCCGGGTTTCCTCGGTAGATTGATATATGGATCTTGCGGGGGTACAATGGATTTCTGGTGTTGCTGCTGGGAACAGTGCACACAGCGGTCGGTCAGTTCATGGGGTTTATGGACTGCACCACCAAGGGTTTGGCACAGAATAAAGAGGCGTTTACGACGTCTGCATGCTTGCCTGCGCGTTGGAGGCTGGCTTAGACGAACACTAGACAGGCGTACAGACGCCCTCTTAGCCTGAGAAATAACTTTTTAATTTCGACGGTGGTGTTTGTTGGCGAAACCAAACCTCTTGACGACTTTCGTGGCAATAAGGCCAAGACGCCTACCGTATACGTTACGACTTTCCTGGCGTGAAGGCAAGATGCCTACCGTATGCTTCGAAGTATGACCGTGTATAACACGCTCTGGGATGAATTTCAGAGCCGATTTCCTCCAAAACCAGAGGGTCACAAGCAACGAAAATGACAGCTTTCGGAAGATCTCGCCGAGATTTTTCCATAGTCGCGTCGCTCGACGTTTGAACTTTACCGGTCGTCGGGAAAATCGGCATTGAAATTCACCTGAGGGGGTGTGTTAATCACTGCCATATACGGTACTACTGGTGGTGGTACTGTTTTTTTTTTTAAGTACACGGTAGGGGGGATCTTGCGCGCGGGAAGGAGTAGAATACAGGACACTATTCACCCACTGTTCGGGGAGAGTATTGGTAGAACTAGAACAGCAGGACCCCTGAGCGACAGCATGTGGTAGTCAGGGGGCATCCTGGGTTCATCCCCGGGTTTCATCGGTGGATGGATATGGATATTGTGAAGTGGATAGATTTGGATCTTGGGGCGGGTATAACCGATGATGCTGATGCTTCAGCGTCAATCAGTAGATGCATATGGTCGTCAGGGGACATCTTGGGTACATCCCCGGGTTTCCTAGATGGATGGGTATGGATCTTCGGAGTGGATGGATATGGATCTGGCGGCGGGTATAACCGATGCTGGTGCTTCATCATCAATCAATCATTATTAGGTGTGCCCCAGCAACAGTGATCGATTGCGTCGTTTTTTTCCCTTGTTGTACACGGTGATTACGTTGTGGCAGTAATCGCGCCAGAGGGTCATCGTTCTTTGCGTCAAGCGAAGATGAGTGTGGCTTTTGTTGTACCGGTTGTTGTTGATGTCGTACTACTACTGGTCGTTGTTGAACTGGTTGTTGTTGTACTGACGATGGTTGGTTGTTGTTGTACTGATCGTTGTGGCTGCATGTTATTATGCGTGATACGTACGTAACGACGATGGCGGCGGCATTCGTACCGCCTGCAGCATTATTCAGCCAGAGAGCATGCATCCAGAAGCAGACGACAGGAAGGAGAAGAAGCTAATAATACGGGACAACGAGTTTGAGGAGTGAGTTTTTTTTTGTCACGTCGATGGTGAGAGCCGCCTCTACGTGTTGTCCGGGGCTTGCAAGCAAAGATAGAAGAAGATGTCGATTGACGGTACTCTTGCCTTTTGGCTTAATGCCCCTTGACGTACAGCTACTGTCAAGGAACTCCAACGCATGCTACTAATAGCACGGTAGAGGTGCACCTAATTTTCTGAGGGTTATTACTTGAGGAGCTCTATACCTCACCCAAACACAAAAAAAGTTGTGAAACAATGAAGGATAAACCCGATGAACAATCAATCCCATGGCCTAGGTATAAAACGAATAATATTGCAAAACAAGAATGGATGAATGGCGTTCCGACTATTTGGGGTTTAAGGAGCCCCGTCATCCAGAAAAAAAAATAGCCAAAAAAAGTGCCACCCTTGCCATAGCGCGCGCCCTCCCCACACTACAACTAGTATATTTAGTCTAAAGATACTTGACGGGCCCAAAACTGGACTGTCAATTGACACAATCTTTTTCACTGTCGAGTGCTTGGCGAGGAAGGATGGAGAGAGTAACGTATGGACGTTTTACATGTATGTTTGGTTGTTTGGTGTGTACTTGTGAGCCAAGTATAATCAGCCCCACAGAGTATGTGTAGCAGTGAGAGTGACTACTTTTTTTTTGAGAGAGAGAGAAGAAAGCTTGACGGAGGAGGAACCCAAAATCTTGTATTCAGATTTTCGACAGGGGCACGCTTGCTTGTCCTTCATGGTCGATTCCATTGAAATTTTTTTATTGCATTCGAGTTTGACCCCTCCCAGTGAAACGGTGCGGAACGAGAGTCCTTGGGTGCTCTCAAGATACATGAACGTGATGGCGAAGGGACATGAAAAATATGCCCATTTTACTGATGAATCGTGAAGGAAAAAGAGGATTTCAAGGGTCAACTTCGATTTATGGGCTAGAATTATCCACCTTTGAAACCCGGGGATGGAACCAGGATGTCCCCTGACGGCCACAGACCGCACCGTTATTCGCAAGATGGGCAAGGTTTTCTGGACAATGCCTGGCGCCGCACGGTGTGCGCGGTCTTCGCACAGTAAAGGGGAAGTCAAGGGTCCCCATCGATCTATGGTCTAGAGCCATCCACCTATGCAACCCGGGGATGTAACCAGGATGTCCCCTGACGGCCACAGACCGCACCGTCATTCGCGAGGTGGGCAAGGTTTTCTGGACAGCAGTGTGCCTGCCTTCGCACGGTGGGCGAGGTCTCTTCTGCACAGTCGTGCCTGTCGCAATGTTGCAACTACATTGATTATGAAGCCTGTGGTGGCCAGGGGACATCCTAGATCCATCCCCGGGTTTCCTGGTGGATGTGGATTTTTGTAGGATGCGTGTAACGGCTTGCTTGCGATGCTGTGTCTCCTCCTGACGACCACAGGTCTGTCCAGTAGGGAGATAGATATTATATTCCCACTGAGAGTTTATTACTCTTCGGTTCTCCCTCTCGAGAATACATGGTAGAAATTTTGAACCCATTTATTTTAAGTGCCTTTTTCGCGACAATTTTACTGGAAAGTTTTCTAATTTAAGCAAATTGCCTGTACGATTTTTGTGACAGCACCCTTTGAGCATTCACTTTCCGCTACCAACCCTCGCGATTTTGTTCTTTGTTCTTCGTTCTCCCACCCCCACTGCGCCCGCACCCATGCAACTCACACACCACCCCCACATGTATATGATAGTATCGAATCGGCTCTACGCTCAGCTTCTGACTCATACATGCGCTATGACCTTCAATTAAAACCAAACAACATCTCCTCAATGTGTTTGCCTCTTGTTGTTGTTGTCGTGCATACCATCAACGCCCCATCACTTCGTTCGCCGTTTCAAACCCTATCGATCGATGCTTGTACAAGTCCTACAATCAAGCAAAAAGCTACCTTACGGCATAGTTAGGCCCGTCCATGAAGGATCTGGCTGCTTTATTTCTTCGCCTTGGTCTGTAATTACGACAAACGGCGACGGCTTCAACCAAACAAAAGGAAGACACGCGCGCCGCTCTCGGTGCGGACAGAGTCCTTTATTTTCTGCGCCAGTTCCTCCTGGTCGCAAAAACGTTCAGGTATGTGGCGCTACAAAGGTTTTACGCCTCGGACAGATCACGATCTAGATCATCTACGTACAGTAGATCCTGTATCTGCCGATATGAGATGTTGTGCAGGATCTGCATACAAACACATACCTGGTATATTCTTTTGTCCTGAGTAGCCGGTATGGCTAGCCCAAACCAGCATACTTTCGGGCTAGGTGGCCGCTACGACTAGCCCAAGCAGGCTGGCTTTTAGCGCCAGAAGCTGACAGCAGGCGAC
>JAYJMJ010000488.1:537585-553250 GCA_036873875.1 Laminaria ephemera | reverse complement strand
CCTTGGTGGCATGCGGTGTAGTCGGTTTCAGTTGCGAGTCTTGAAACGTATGTACCAGTATGGACCTGATACGTACGTACGCTGACTTCCGATTTCACTTCTATTTATTTTTTGGCGGATGTACGACTTGATTCAGCTACGATATATACGCGTACCACTTTTGGTTTGTTGTGTTTTTTTCCTGCAGTATTCTTCCACTCCAGAATGACTGGAGCCTGTCCTGCGACCACGGACTTGACTACGAGAGTTAATGTGAGAACATCCTTGCGAGACCTCAAATATATGCGCATGAATTCGATCGTATTTTGGTCGAAAATATGCGGATCGGATGGGAACGGCGATCGAACGGTGGCCTAGTGGTATGAGCATGGCGTGGAATTAAACTAACGGGAGCAGGGCGGTCGATAGGACAATCGACAAAAATGTCTTGTAACATACCGGGGTACATTCGTTCCTAGCATGGTCAAACGCGCGGAATGAACATTCAGCCCAGGGCCAGCATTGCTAGAAAGACACCCGAGGAAATTGTAACCTCTCGGCCACATGACACAATTGAGCACTTCGTGAGGCAAGCATACATCAATTTAGTGAGAGACCGCTGAGGGCCATGATCTCCACAGCAGTTATGTCCGGTACCCGCCCGTCATATTATCCATATCTACCTAGGAATGTATCCATATCAACCTAGGAAACCCGTGGATGTGCCCAGGACATCCCCTGACGACCACAGCCCCCCCCCCCAACAGCGAACCCACAGACAAACACAAAGGGGCTTGGAGTGGTACGAGTCACACGGAGCGGCAACCTCAAATACCATGCATTGCGACGATACACAACCAATCATTGCCAAGAAGAGGCCACCACCGTAGCTAATCAGCAAATAAATATAAAGCAAGGGTGTAAATTCTACCATGTTTGCTCGCACTTTATGTAATATGTGTAGCTGCAAGACACCAGAAGGTTCATTTCGTTTCGGGTCAATACAAAGACAAACAAAGTCGGTGCGGTGCGATCCTCGCGACAATTCTTGCCGAAAACGCTGCACGCACAAAGCCACCAGCAGCAGTAGGATAATAGTCTCTCAAAAGTTGGATTCTTCCTCGATATTGCTGTCGCCCAGGATGCATGGCTGCCTTTTACTACCTATATCCCAATCGCGCTACAGAGATAACACTGACGGCACGAAATACATTTTTCGCCGAACGTACTTCAAACAGAATAGTCAAAAACAAATCCTGCCATCACTACACACCAGCTACCGCCAACACCAAGCCAACCGCCTCCTGCAAAACCGGGGATGCAACCCGAATGTCCCCTGATGCACTCCCGCCCCCCTCACGGCACTCCGCAAACGGTCTGCCACCCCGACCGCCCCCGACTTTCGCCTTCGGAGGGCGCACAACAAAAAATATCGGTTGGGGGCACCATCGTACGTCACCCCCCCCCGAACCGTCCAAAGCAAGCATCTGCCAAACCTGTCTCACCGCGGGGCGTTGCAACAACATACCGTATACCTGGTAACTCGCAAGATAACACACCCTGGGACGAATTTCCAAGGCGATTTTCTCCAAAACCAGTGGGACACACACAACGAGAACAATGGCATTGGAAAGATCCTGATAAGACCTTTCCATAGACGCGTCGCTCGGCGTTCTTACTCTCCCCGTTGTAGAGAAAAACAGCCTGGAAATTCGTTCGAGGGGGTGTGGTATCTTGCGTGTTACACAGTATCCGTCTGATCGACAACACGAGGGACTTTTTAATACGCCATAAAAGGTCCCAATCTCCCTTATACAGTAGCAGTCCCCCTCTATAGCGCCGGTATGTGCCAGCCGGAAATACGGCACTATGATATAGCGGCAACCGGCACTATTCCGCATACAGCCACTACTGGTTGTTCCCATCTGTGCCGAGCGATTCACGGGCACTATAGCGGACAACCGGCACTACTCAACCGGCGCTAGAGAGGGACCAATACTGTAGTCACGATCAGTCTGGAATATCATCCCTTTCCTGCGCCGTGCAAGCCAAACAAACGATTCCAGCTCTCGGTTTTGCCCGTCCTGCCCGCCAAAAAAAAACGATCCTAGCTCTCGATTTTGCCCGTCCTGCCCACTACAAACAAAACCATTCTAGCTCGATTGCCCGTCCTGATCATCCCCCGTCCCATTCCCTCCCGTGCCCGGCAATCCACCACCGCCCATGCCAGCAAGCGCCGACATGTCGGGAGCACCCCCGCCCCCACCCCCACCTCCCATCATCCCCATGAGCCCCTGCATCATCGCCGGGTTTGACATCACCGCCTGTACTTGCGACATCATAGCCGGGTTTGACATCATTTGCTGCGCCTGTGCCATCATGTTCGGGTTGTTAAGCATACCTGCGAGTCCCCCCGCCCCCCCCTCCCCTCCTTCACCCCCACCGGCCATGGCCGCCATCATCGACGCTAGCCCACCCCCGGCCCCGGCCCCCCCAGCACCGCCGCCTCCACCCATCATCGAGGCCAAGCCTGATAGGTCCGGCATGCCTCGCGACCCGTCCTCTGCGCCCCTCGTCGAGATTTCGTCGGCTCCGTGCTCGGGCCCGAGCTTGTTCATCGCCTTTCGCAAGCTTTTCGTGTTGGCGGCGTTCCCGGGTTCTATTTCCAGGCTTTTCTTGTAGGCCTTCGCCGCGGCCTCATAGTCCTCCAACTGAGGGTAAGGTACAATTAAGCATTCAATAGTAGGAATATTATGGTTCGGCAAGCGAAACGTTCGAAATTAGACCAAGAGGAGGGCCGTATCACAAAACGTTTCTCGTCATGCCTTCAAAACCACATGCATTTTCGAGTTTGGCACCTGAAAGAAGGGGTAGCCGAGGCGGGTGAACTAAAAAAACACACTTTCGATTTTGCACCTAAAAGGAAGGCGTAACCGAGGAAGCAGGTGAACTACAAAAAAAACAAACGATTCTCGCACTTAATAAGAAGGCACAGTCGAGGAGGCAGGTGAACTAAACAAACAAAATCATTTTTTGCACTATTTTTTTGCTTTTTGACCAAGAAAACATTTTCGGGTTCTGAACTAAACCAAAACAAGCAACGATTTTTGCACCTGAAAGAAGGCGTAGCCGAGGCGGGTGTAAGCCTTTGCGTAGGACGGGTTGAGGTCGATGGCTTCCTGGCAGTCCACCACCGCATCTCCGTTTTTCCCCAGGTAGCACAGCGCGGCCGCGCGGTTGCACAGGTACACGTGGCTGTTAGGCCCCTCCGCCGACAGCTCCAACGCCTCCGTGTAGCACCTCTCCGCCCCCTCGTAGTCTTTCGCCAGGAGCAGCTTGTTCCCCTGGCCCTTAACCTCCTCCGCTTTCTTTTCCGCCGCTGCTTTAGCCCCAGTCGACGGCACCGCCGCGGCTGCCCCCGCTCTCGCTGCAGCGGCCGCGCCTGCCGCTGCCGGCGGGGCCGCGCGAGACGTAGACGAGCCAGCCTCCTCCACCGCGGGTCCACCGCTAGCCGCCTCCGTACGCGCCTTAAACTTAGCCACGAGCTTCGACATGCGGTCGTCGTACCCCGAGCTACCTTCCTCCACTCCCTTAAAGTACCCCTTAGCGGAGACGACCTTCACGAACTGAGAGAACGCTTCGAAAGATTGGAGCTCGGCGAGTTGTTGGGCGGAGCTCTTGGCCCCGAGGGAGGCCGCTCCGGCGCTGAAGATGGAGGCCAGCGTGTGGGGCTTGAGGGACAGCTCGCGGGTTTGTTTGGGGTCGTCGAGGGTGACATGGAAGGCTGCGCTGAGGCTTTCCATGGCGGATTGGAGCTGCGCTCGGGACTCCTCCGGGTGTTCGGACTTGATGGAGGACAGGTGCTCCAGCACCGAGAATATCATGGTGGCCGTATCCGCGCTCATCCTGTACCAACATGAAGCATTCAAGGTAACTATCAAGGTACAGGTATATACAATCTACCGGTAGAAAGGTATAGGGAACATATTATAAAAGGTACCAGTATACGGTACATAATGTACAAAACATAACAGTGATGTGCAGATTGTTATCTGGGTATAATATAATATAGTGCAGTACCTGGTATAAACTGGGAGTAAGGTACAGAGTAGAGTATAAGGTACCAGGTATACGGTTTAAGTACACGGTACAACGTATACAGTAGTCGACACCGACACCAAGATCAAGTCTTGCGACGGGCTGTCATTGGTCTTGCTCCAAACAGGTTCGCAAGGCTTTCATTGCGGAGGCTGAACTAAAGCGAGGCATTCGCGCTGCCTCCCGGCTCCGTCAGAAGGAGGCCCAGTCTGCTCATTCAAGGGCCCCCAATAAGCTCTAGCCGCTCAGACACGCCAAAAGCGAGTTAAGACCTGCCGGCTAACACACGCCCAAGACATGTTTAATACGCTATTTAAGACATTGTTCAGTGTCTAAAAATTCCAACTTCCAGTATTTGACTCAAGCGCTACGCCGTGTATGTCGGCGTGCTGATCAACTCCGAGACGATTGACAGCAGTGAACGCCATCGTCAATTCTTGCGAGGGGCTCTATCATTGGTCCTGCTAAAAAAAGACTCGCAAAGCTTTCGTTGAGGAGATTAAGCTCCGTGAGAAGGACGCCTAGTCTGTCCTCTCAAGGGGGGGACCCAAGCGCAAGGCCGTGCAAGTCGGCGGGTTGTTCGACTCCGAGTCGATTGACAGTGGCAACGGTGGCGCCTTCCATGGTTGAAATAGCCATGGTTGACTAGTCATGGTTGAAGCTTGCGCGGGTTCAGGAATGACGTTTAACCATGTGCACACTCGCAGCTCGCAGCCCACACCAGAGCCCAACAGAACAAAAAACACATGGCAAAACTCCAAGGGTTTGCTTATTAATAGTAGAGTGGGCAGGTTGACGGGTATGGTACTGGAATCAATACCAATACTACTATCGCGGGCGGGTACATAACATGTGTAATATGTAAGGTTTAAAGTTTGGTCATATTATCTCCATGACAGCTGAAGCTACCCGAATAGTCTACCCGTGCACATTTCATGATCAAATACAACAGTAATAAGATGGTGTAAATCTCGTTAAATCCCGAGCGGCCTAAATATGTTGAACAACGATTCTATTGCGCGTGTAAGTGGATGTTCCGCACAGTTTCAACTGCTGTGGTACGTATTCTGAGAGACCATAGAGAGTAACGTATGCTTCGGGGAGGGCGTACACGTGTATGGGTACGGTATACCAGGTACCCAGGGTACCAAGTACCAGTCGGTCCTGGTATGTTATCAGAGGACCTACTACAGGTACCCGGTACCCTCTGTATAACTCTGGGGAGCGGTGATATAGGTACCACATTATACCCGTTGGAATTTTCCTCCCGGTTACCCGGAAATACTACCGTAGTGTACCCTGCTAACACTCGTACTAAAAGTATATCAGGTACCCTGCAATGCCGTGGAGTGTATGGCTTGTTCTGGTTATATTGAAAAAAACGCGAGGTTATGATACAGCAGTGGGGGGCTCCCAATAATACCGGCTGAACAGTGCCACTGCTTTCAATAGTGCCGGTGAAATCGCTTGGCACGACTGGAATTTTGTATAATAACAAAATAACTCTTACGTAACCCTATTTCCAATAGTGCAGGTGCCCTGAATAGTGCCGGTATATTGGGCTGGCACATACCGGCACTATTGGGAGCCCCCGACTTTACCAAGTGTACGTGATAGGTACCCCATCATAGGTACTTAAAAAATACCCATCTACGGGAGTCACTTCCGTACCCGATATGGAGCCGCCTTTACCGCAATTCTGAACTATTGTCTAGGATACAGTATGGACATCGGGGAAGTTGGTTTGGCCCACGTGTGCTTCCAGTATTATGAGAAGGAAAAATTCAAAAACAGCCCAAAACACTAATTTAGACCCTAATCTCAAGGTACGCTGGGTGGTACGGGCACAGGAGATGACGGAACTGGGAGACACCGCTTCGCGTTAATTAGCTTTTCTTATTAGTTGCTTCTTCGATAGACCAGCAGTCGTGAGGCAGATCAAAACTCCCAAGTGATTCGATGGGCGGTGGATTCTATCAATCCCCCGCCGCTCGTAATAATCATGTCCCGTCACATCTACGGGTGACCACTTTAGGACCTAAAGAACACAATCCTGCAACAGCCACAAACTATATCAAGTCCACAAGGACCGTTCTAGGGACCTATCTTCATATCTATAGCTAGATACGAACATCACTCCATAACATTAGCCAACCCTGAATAGTCGTAGATGCATCACACGACGATCGAAGGATGGTCACTATGATATCATCCCAAAATCGGAAAGAGGGGGGGGCGAAGATGCGGCTATTCGGAACAACTGAAATGAGACTATAGATCTACCCCCACACCTCCTAAATGAGGCTGAGATCCACCGGATGCCGTGGGCGTCTACAATCCCCGACCCAGTTGGCCTAGGATACCTTCACGCCAGCGACAAACTGGTGATGGGCGAAATTCTCGCACGGAGCGATAAGTCTGGCCAGCAGTCGCTGACCAAATCCCCTTGGGTAGTGGGATGGGACGTCACCCTTCAAAAGTGCTAGTTCTCACCTTTGAAGGGTGACGTCTCATCCCACTACCCAAGGGGATTTGGTCAGCGACTGCTTGCCAGACTTGTCGCTCCGTGCGAGAATCTCGCCCAGCACCAGTTTGTCGCTGGCGTGAAGGTGTCCTAGGCCAACTGGGTCGGGGATTGTAGACGCCCACGGCATCCGGTGGATCTGTTCGGTTTTCGTCATGTCGATCACGACGTACTGCCACTCGACAGCTTCGATCTCCTCTTTCGTCATGAGGTCCCTGCCCGAAGGAGAATAAGCCGCCGGTTTTGGTGTGTCGGGGTGGGAAGTATGCACCGGTGTGGGAGTAGTACTGTAGGGCTGGTTGGGGGAGTGTGCAGCGTTGCGGTGGGGGCCGGTAGGGGGTGGAGTAGGCCTGGCCGCAGGTGTAGGCGCGTTCATGTTGGGGAATGTGGAGGGGTAGGTAAGGGAGGAGCCGGTAGGGGGTGGAGTAGGCCTGGCCGCAGGTGTGGGCTTGTACATGTTGGGGAAAGTGGAGGGGTAGGTAAGGGACCATTCGTGTTGGTGTCCCGGGCTGTTTGGGCCGTGGAAGCGCCGGAGGGTGAGGAGGAGGGTGTAGGTTGCAATAATGAATTCGGCGGATGCGCCGGGCGTGGCGTGGGCTACGGTATCGGCGACCGATGGGACAGAATTGAGAGGAAATAGGCTGAACAGCCGGTGTGCCGCCGATGAAACATCGACGACTTTGCGCCCACGCCACTCACTCCGCACAAGGGCGGCCCTGATCTCCGTCGTCGAGTGCGTCTTGAGCAGGCTCAGCAGCTTGTGAGCGCTGGGTCCATCGTCGTTGATTTTAAGTTCGCGTCGCACTTGGACAAAGCAGTCTTCGATGAGGCGGGGCAGGTCAGAGTCCAAAGCTTGCGGGGAAATTAAGGCTCTGCGGTAGCACTTTTGAAGGGTGACGTCCCATCCCACTATCCAAGGGGATTTGGTCAGCGACTGCTTGCCAGATTTGTCCTGCCGACGACGCCATCTCTGAAGGTACGCTGGGTGATAGGGGCACAGGAGATGACGGTACTGGGAGGCACCGCTTCGCGTCGTTAGCTTGTTCTTATAAGTTGCTTCTTCGATAGACCAGCAGTCGTGAGGCAGGTCAAAACTCCCAAGTGATTCGATGGGCGGTGGTTTCTATCAATCCCCCGCCGCTCGTAATAATCGTGTCCCGTCACATCAACGGGTGACCACTTTAGGACCTAAAGAACACAATCAAGGAACAGTCACATACTATATCAGGTCCACAAGGACCGTTCTAGACCTATCTTCAAACATATAGCTAGATATGAACATCACTCCATAACGCTAATTTAGACCCTAACCCTAACCCTAACCCAAACCCCGACCCTACCCATAGAACTTCGGGAAAAACCCCTACGTTTTTGTTTTTCTGGAACATTTGGTCGACCACGTTAAATTTTATTTTTCTGGAACATTTGGTCGACTACATTAAAACCCAATAACAAAATATTCCCCGATTTCCATACTTTATCCTCGATAATAATCCAGTCATGTCGTAAAGGAAACTGCCTAGATGGGTGCAATACCGTACAGCTGTAGGACTGCTGTGCAGCAGTGGGGAGCTCCCAATAGTGCCGGTACGTGTCAGCCCAATATACCGGCACTATTCAGGGCACCGGCACTATTGGGAATATGGTTACTATATAGAGGTACTACAGGGAGTTCCAGTCGTGCCAAGCGATTTCACGGGCACTATAGAGAGCAGCGGCACCATACAACCGGCAGTACTGGGAGCCTCCCACTGTACCTGCTACATACTGGTACCTAGTACAAAGCAACTCTATGATGCAAACGTACGATATGATAAGCTGAAAAGATGCACGCAGAATCGAACTACTATGATGCTTCCCGTGCAGTGCCCCCAGAGTGACCGCAGGCCAACCACGCAACCACACCACGCAGCAAGCGCACACCCCGGCATCACTGACAGCAATAGCCGCTAATGCTCAGCATAGTATTACTGCACCGGCCAGAGAGCAGAGAGTACGATGCGCTCAGCGTCATCCTTCTGGTACTACATTTTCCCCGAGTGCAATACTTTATCCGAGACAATAATCCAACGAGCGGAGATTCAGCCTTAGATTTCCAGGGAAACAAGAAATTCAGGGGCGGTTATACTAAAAGTCAGTGTGGAACACACCCTTCCTAAAATAAGAAACCTAGCTGGACCTACTCGTACATCCCTGTTTCTTGCTACAGACGGTAAGAAGGCTGATACTGTTGCTGCTGCACCTGGTATGTACAAGTATAGCAGTGCAGGACCCAGCACCACACACACAACAGAGCGATCGGAAATGAGAATTCTCGAGAGAAGTAAAATGGAAATCCGTCATCGGCCCGTCCATTTGACTCCTTCACTCCACCCCAACGATTGCGCCAGGGGTCGGGTTTGGGTTGATAGTGCCAGGGGTGGAATCAACAGCGTCACACGCTCGTTCTCTAGCTGCTACAGACCGGAGCAGGTATCGCGTGCTGCCTGGTTTGTGCTTGGGTCTGTGAGGTCTCAGCTCAATCTAGAATAATGACAGCATTTGCTCGCTATAGCTCTATTAATAGAAGAGAACCAGAATAAGTAGAAAAAAAGTCGTCGCACCAGCACAGCACTACTGCGGCTCTTAGCTCGACAACAATAGAGCACCGCAGCAACTCAACATCAGTGAGCCGCATCAAATTAGCCAACAGCATGTGTTTGCAACAGCTTCTTCGATGGCCCTTTCTCACCTGGTTCAAGGCAGCGCACGGCAGCAGCGAGAGTACGAAGTACGAGTCGACGGGGAGAGGGGGAGGGATTGCTTCGATGAGGGTTTCCACCGTGTTCTATGGCATGTTTGTACCGGGAACAGTTTCTCCCGCTCTTTCGCGATGTGCGGATGATCCTCGCGAGAAAGTGGGTATGTCCAAGCCCACTGCCTGCAACGCAGCCAGCCGAAGGTAGGGTTCTTGTGTACCTCGGAGCGTTTACGGAAAGTGCGCAATGATTCAGTCTCGCCGTGTTCGCGAGCTTGCCCCTTCTACGCCTCCCAGGCCCCAAGCGGAAGGGATTCATCAAACGGATAAAAGGTGCGGTTGTCGAAGTTGCGCCACCAGCGACCCAGAAAGCCCCAACTGCAACAACAGCAGCACCAGCACCACCATCAGCACCACCAGCAGCACTAGCGCCAGCACTAGAACTAGCACCAGCACCAGCACCAGCACCAGCAACGGCCAGGCTAGACTACAGTTCTGCCCCCAGCACTCCAAGGGAAGGATAGTGGACTTCTCCATCAAGCGGCACGTTCGTGAAGAGGAGGACGAGGACAAGGCAAAGTTCCGTCCCAAGTTGAAGGCGTTCAGCACCCGCAAGCGGAAATGGTGCAAGCACGTAGGGTGCCAGAAACAGCCCTCTTACGGGATAGACGGCAGCACCACCGCCGAGTACTGCGCCCCCCACGCGGGCGACGGCATGGTCGACGTCGGCAACAAGAAGTGCACCCACAAAACTTGCCAAAAGCAGCCTTCCTACGGCCTCGAGGGAAGCAAACGGGCGCAATTCTGCTCAGAGCATGCCCAAGCCGGAATGGTGAACGTCTCGAAGAAACGGTGCCACTACGGAAACTGCACCAAACAAGCCTCCTACGGGGTCGGGGGCAGCGGTTACCCCGAGTACTGCTCACGGCACCCTAAGCAGGGGATGGTCAACATCGGTAAGAAAATGTGCGGGCACTGGGGTTGCATCAAGCAGCCCAAGTTTGGCGTTCCGGGCACCAAAATGGCCGAGTTTTGCTGCCAGCACGCCCGGGACGGGATGGTGGACGTACGCAATAAGACCTGCGGAGATCGCGGTTGCACGAAGCAACCATCCTTCGGCATCCAGGGCAGCAAGAGCGCAGAGTTTTGCGCGCGGCACGCCAAGGGGGGTATGGTTAACGTCCGTACAAAGAAACGCCACCTCGGAGAATACCTCCTCAGCCAAACGCCTGGCGAGATCCCCAGCCACGCGCCGGGCGGGATCCGGGGGGCTGTCAAGCGGGAGTTGGATGACGGGGGAGGCGTGGATGGGGGGGATGCCGTGGTGGAGGCAAGTGTTTCGGCAGGAGGCGGTGTGGGCAAGGGTGAGGTGGGAGAGAGCAAGCGCGAGTTGAATGATGAAGGAGGCGTGCGTGGTGAGGGTGCCGTGATGGAGCCGAGGAGTTCTTCTGCAGGAGGCGGCGTGGGCGAGGGTTGGGAGGGAGGGGGGGGGGGCAAGCGAGAGTTGGATGACGGGCGTGGCGTGGATGGCGGGGGTGCCGTGGTACTGCCGAGTCCTTCAGCAGGAGGCGTGGGCAAGAGCGGGGCGGGGGGGGTCAAGCGGCCGCGGAGAGTTGAAGAGCTGCGGGCCTCGTCAGAGGACACGTGGAGGAAACGCTGTCCATGGGGTTCAGGAAGAAACGCAAGACGCAGAAGGCCCGGCGATGAGTGATTTTGTGATTGGTATGTTTGATGTTTTTCGGCCTGCCACTTTGAATTGGTTGGTGTTGGTTATGCACATATTTCGAAGTAGCTCTCGTACCCACTATCAATACGCAGCCTACACATGCCGCGTGACTTCTAAAGTCACGTGTAAAGTCATCTGACGAAGTGTAAGTACTCTAAGTACTCGTAGGCTACTCGCTAGTGTGTAGTGTTGTATGAGTAACCAACAGTTCGGTGAATACTTCCGCGGAGATGTGTCTGTACGTAGAATACTAATTGAGCGCGGGGTACACATCAGCGGTAAACGTATGTACAGCAGAGATTCCGGTACACTCGGACAGCACAGAATGTACCGAAACATATCCCTATTATACTCGTAATACGATTAAATTTTCGATCTCACAGCTCAGGTGTATTTTTCATTTTTTTCTAAATAATACAGAACACGTCTGGATGGCAATGTAATATTACGAAATCTTACATACTGGTACCAAGGTATTACACGATCCCTGATACTACTTGTACCAGAGTGTATGGTATACCTCCGGTATAATACGGTATATTACCTGGTCCATGGTACCAGTCGTACAGCGGCAGCAATAAATCATACCGGTACTGTTTTTGTGTTGCCCTTTTGCATCCAGCGGGTGACCGGGTTTTTGGTGTACAGTAAAGGGTTGTTATGTGGTTGTTGGTAGGTTGGGTCGTAGGTTGTGGTTGATTTTTTGCGCAAACTTATTAAAAAAAAAAAAAAAACATGTTGGTTGGTTTTCTCGTTTCATCCTGTAACCGGCGTTTTTCGCGTTCGGGTGTTCGGGTGGTGGTGTCCTCACTCTGCATTACAGCAGTAGTGGTCCCCTGTAGTGCCGGTTTAGTAGTGCTGGTTGCCCGCTATAGCGCCTGTGAAATCGCTTGGCACAGATGAGAACAACCAGTAGTGGCAGTATGCGGAGTAGTGCCGGTTGCCATCATAGTGCCAGTATCTCAGGTTGGGACATACCGGCACTATAAAGGGGCCACTACTGCTGTACAGTAAACGATTGTCAAGTGGTTGTTGGGTTGTGGGTTGTGATTAATTTCTTGCGCAAAAAACTTGATTGGTTTTATCTTTCCATCCCATTACGGGCGTTCTTCGCGTTCGAATGTTCGGGTGTCTCACTCTATGTTACATTAGTGGTCCCTCTATAGCGCCGGTATGTGCCAGCCGGAAATACCGGCACTATAGCAGCAACCGACACTACTCCACGTACTGCCACTACCGGTTTTTCCCCTTTGTGCCAAGAGATTTCACTGGCGCTATAGCGGGCAGCCGGCGCTACTTATCCGGCGGCATAGAGGAACCACTACTACTGTATAGATAGTGTACCACGCTGGACGGAAATGTAAGGACCGTTTGGATTTATATAAATGCCCCGACGGTTTTTGCATTTCCGTTCAGAATGGTATAGTCTAGACGACGTATAATATATACCAGGTATATATTAATTAAGTTGAATGCGTTCATGTCTTTCGTTTATTCCACGCCGCGCTTGTCTCGTAAGAGGTGTATAGTTGGTTGGCTGGTTTGTGTTGCATCCTTTCTTGGTGTATACCAAGGTAGTTAATTGGTTGGTTGCGTCCCTTTCTTGAGGTGACGGTGTGTGTGGTTCCGATCCCGGCGGTAGTGCAGTATCCACATCAAAAATACGATTTTTTGAATACGAGTACAGCACAGGACACCTATTAATAGTAAGAAATAGAAATACTGACCCAGACTGGGTTTCTTATTTGGGAGAGGTTGCATTCTACACTAACTTCAATATAACGGCTCTCGGATTTCTTATTTGACTGCAAGTACCAGCCTTTCTTATTGCCCTGTTTCTTATTGTCTGTAGGTGTCGTGTAGTGTACCGGTACCAGGTATTCAAGTTAATAATGTATGTATGGTAAAGGTCGGCACCGCTGTGCCATTACCACATCGGCAGGGCAGTGCGGAGGAGGAGGAAGAGGAGGAGGAGGAGGAGGAGGAGGGAAGGTGGGAGGCCCGAGGTCCTTAATCTCACTATTAGTATTATCATTAAATTACAGCAGTAGGCTATGTGATGCTATTAATAGTATTAATAGTCGATAGTACTGTCAAGTCTACCAGGTACCAGTATAGTCTAGTGCTGTATATAGTACTAGATTGCTTTGCTCAGACAGAAATGTCGCCGAGCATGCATGCGCAATGCACTGCAGCAGTTGAGGAGGGAAGGTGGGACATTATCATTAAACTACAGATGTAGGCTATGGTATACTAGTAGTCTATAGTCTTGCCTAGCCTGCAGTCTAGTGGTGTATCTACTACATTGCGTTGCTCAGACGGAAATGTCGCCGAGCTTGCATGCGCACTGCAGCAGCAGTTGCGTCGATATTAATCGGTCGCTGAGATCGTCGCTCTGCCTTTGGTCAAGCGATCTCGGCCTTCGCCCTAGACTTTTGACGGCGGAAGAATGGCACAGTAGTGGTCCCTCTATAGTGCCCTCTATAGTGCTGGCATGTGCCAGCCGGAAATACCGGCACTGTAGCGACAACCGGCACTACTCCGCATACTGCCACTAACAGTTGTTCGCATCTGTGCCAAGCGATTTCACAGGCACTACAGCGGGCAACCGACGCTACTCAACCGGCGCTATGGAGGGACCACTGCTGTACCTAGTATGTTGCATAGGTTGGGATGAGATTGGGTGGTACGGGATGGGATGAGATGGGATGAGATGGGATTGGATGGGATGAGATGGAATGGGATGGAATGGAATGGGATGGAATGGGATGGGATGGGATGGGATGGAATGGGATGGGATGGTATGGGATGGGATGGAATGGACTAGGACGGGATGGGACGGGACGGGATGGGATGGGATGGGATGGAATGGGATGGAATGGGATGGGATAGGATGGAATAGAATGGGATGGGATGGAATGGTTTGGGATTGGATGGGACATTCGGTTTTCGCGTCGTGAGCCACACCGAGGTCAAGGCAGAAGGAAAAGTGGCGTGCTGGCTGGCTTGCTGCTGGCTGTTCCAAGCCGACGTGCGCGGCAGGCGACGGGATGCACATACACATGAAGCAGGTGAGCAAGTTGTGGGTGGTGGGCATCTGGTTGATGGTTGTTTGTGGTTGAAGCGTCAGGAGGGTTTGGAGGTGGGGAACTTCGTTGTTTGCCTGGCCCGTGGATTGACTTGGAGGTGTGGCGTTCGCTACTCTGAAAAAATGAAGCAAACTCATGGTAACTCCGTTAGAACTGCATCCGCGTATTTGCGGACAATCTATTAATAGTTGGATTTAGTGCGGGATATTTTTCGCAGTAGCTCAAGATTAAATTTGAAACTTATCTCCCTGGCTTTGAGTCGTGTGGGTGCATCAAACGTGTCGCGGAAGCATGTGATGCCTGACACCCATTCGTGGCCTGTTCTGCTGAAATAGTTAGAAAGTGTTTGGTGTTAGACAAGCGCTGACTCAGAAAGACTAGTATGTAGTTGGGATCATATGTCAGCACCCACCCTATCAGCAGTATGTGGTGTTAATAGTCAGAGGGACTGACCACTCTTCGTGGACCTCGAGTACCCTACTACTAGTCGGCGATGACCAATGACCAATGAGGGTTGTTGATGTGTCAGAGATTATTTGTACCATGTACTATTTTTACCACTTTTTTTTTTTACTTTCACGTCTTGGGTACAAAAAATACTAGTAAATTGTGTACGGGGCAGTCATGGTCGCAGCAGCAGCAGCAGCAGCAGCAGCAGTGCCGCCGTCTACCTTTCATTCCGTGCCCTTGTAAGCGCTTCCAGCGCCGCCCCGCCGTACCGATGTATGCCTCGCCTTGTGACAACCTTCAGCGGCTTCAACCTACTACCATTAGTGTTGGTGAGCAACTAAACAAAACAAAGGGGTTACCTTGATTATTGCTTATTTGGCAAAAAGTTGCTTGGTTAAGCATGCTTCTTTGCTTATTTGGTTTGTATAACGTTTAGTATAGCATAGTATAAACCATATAAATAGTTATATGGCATTTTAGTATGGTCCTACTAAAACCCATATGATTTATTTGTACACTAAAACATATACTCTTGTACGTAATTGTGTGGAGTTTACAATGGCCGTGCTAAAACCTACCAGGTATACACTTAATTTGTATGGCGTTTAGTATACTATACTAAACTCCATACAGCTACGTAAAATAAGCAAATAAGCAAGGCCCCGTTGCTTTGATTATGCTGACAATAAGCAACCCAAAAAAACTTGATTAAACATGTTTTTTAAGTTGCTTACCAACACTAACTACCGTACCTTCTGTCGTATTTTTCGCTCTTACAAATTATCTGCATGTGTTGAAGCTCATGGTTTAGGTTCCGCCGCATTTTCTCAGGTTGCACCGCATTTATTTGTGTAACGTACCTACGAGATATCCTCGAGTACGGAGTTCTTGGCTGGATACCATACATACCAATATTATCGGCATCCTCATGCCGCTTGCATTGCGGCAAGATAGTATCGCAGTCGGTAGGAGCTCGCGCAGCAGGATTGTTGTTGTTGTTGTTGTTGTTGTTCTCACATTAACTCTCATAATCAAGTCCGTGGTCACAGGACAGGCTCCAGT